>JAECUM010005759.1:0-12126 GCA_016617855.1 Megalonaias nervosa
ATGGTTTCAACGGATCTGTTATGATTCTGAGCCCACTATCTGCAGTATACACGCTTGTACCTGAGCACCATTGGGGTCGTTGGGTACAGAGAGCCCGGGATGTGGTCAAGTGCCCCGATGACCAGATACGAGAGGAGCCCTGCCTTAAGCATTACATTGCTTGTCTTAGTGGACTTTTATTGGAGCATTCATTAATAGGGCATACAGCTCCGGTTAGTTCTTAAATTGTTTTAGTATGAACTGAATTGGCAGTGTGTATCGGATTACCAGTTATAAGTGTAGCGGGACTAACGTGAAGATATATAGATTTGTTTACAACTCGTTTGTACTTTTACTAACATTACGTATCTTCATCACTCAATTCAAGACTCTCATACAATCAGATTAAATAATTTATATTAACTTATTTTGATAAAAGATGCGTTTCAGTGCAAACGCGGAGACTAGCCATCTTTTTTTTCATTTTCGTAAAACTACTAAAAGTACAACCGAGGCTAATGCCAGTCATCTTTTGCTATGATTTGCTAACCCTGAAGCTGACACACTCCCCCATTTTACGGCTGGAAGTCCTTCTCACGAACTAGGTTATCTTGTTTGCATAGTAAACAAATCAAGCTAATGCTCAGAACATGGGGGCTCGTATCGTTGCTTAAAATGCAAATATAACAAATATATCTGCTATGGAATAATACAATGGAGGACAATTCTTCCATTTTTCGTGCGACTGTCACGTGCCTCCTACGGTGTTATTTCTAACACCGGACAAGGACGGACAATTTAAATTTAAATAGCTCCGAGCCCTCAGTCAGCAATGCCGACGGTCTAGGTGTATAAAAGACTCAAAGTGAAAGGTATAACAATTTGATAAAATATCAACGTATTCAACTATTTCATCTACAATTTCTCAACTGTAATTCTTTCGACGATACAATCAGTGACTTATTCATAGTTGCCAATTACTATCCTCATGTGAAATTAAAGTCTCAAGAGAGTGTGTTTCCCTTCGGTATTGATTCTATTACTCATCTGTCCGCCTCTCGTTTCTCTCCTTTGGTACTTCCGGTACCCTCGACTCCGTGCTCTCCTTGCATTTCCGGAACTCTCTTCCACGCTTTCTTCCGGCACTATGCCTCCACCCAAACTGCTTACGTCGCAATAGACCTCCCACGTGTTCTCAACGTGTCTTCCCTCTCTCCGATCCTCGGGTGTCGCCTCTGACTCCCATCCGGAGAGCTTCTTGTGGAATTAGAAGGGACGTATAATCTGGTCTCCTCGCTCTAATCTCAGGAGAATTAACAACACTCTCACAGACCTTTCATCATAATAATGGCGAATAAATTATCAGGTCTACTCACGCACTCACATCTAAATATTCCATACACGTTTGGTTCTACAATAATTGTGCTATAACAGTAACAATATTATCAACGACGTCTGATACATATATACACATCCATAATTGTTAACTTCTCGATATAGTAAATTCTCATCATCGGCAATAATGATACGCATTTCCTGCCCTACGCATTATAAAAGGCACATACTAATATACAAATACCTAATTATATGTGCACAAGTCCAACAATGACTAATTCTACATAATTCACAATCTCTCTCTCTCTCTCTCTCTCTCTCTCTCTAAATATATATATATATATATATATATATATATATATATATATATATATATATATATATATATATATATATATATATATATACTTAGAAAGCAAATACAAGTTCTAACACCTAGTTATGAAAGTGAGACAAATTCGGCCTTAGTTCGCAATCCAAACTTAGAATTTCTCTAGA
The DNA here is from genome assembly GCA_016617855.1 of Megalonaias nervosa. Lineage (NCBI taxonomy): Eukaryota > Metazoa > Mollusca > Bivalvia > Unionida > Unionidae > Megalonaias > Megalonaias nervosa. The sequence continues at coordinate 1,813 of JAECUM010005759.1, forward strand.
ATTTCTCTAGAATTCCTTTCCCGCCTCTTAACGAGCGCACAACTTCGACACGTGGAGCGTAGTCTAGTGTCTCCCAGTTCTCTATGACCTACTCTTGCCAACGTCCAAACATGCACTAATCGGAAAAATGGACTTAGTCCAAACAAATTGCTTATTGAGACTCTGCCCTAGATATGAATCTCTCGGTTCCGACTGGATATGGCCCAGTCTTTTTGAAAACTGCCCTGGGGTAATTTATCACTTACTTGTCGCTCGCGGATATCCGGTCATGACATCGCTAAATGAGTACAAAACAAAAGGGGTCTCCACTCGGACGTAGAATTCCCTTTCAATCTAACACTGAACGGGTCGTTGCGTAATGGTTGCACAACAGACAGGCAGTGTCTTAGTCCAGAATCGGGCCTATAGTCAAAATCTTGCAAAATACGTATTGACATTATCCAGGTGTTTTTCTTTAGCTACGAATTAACTATAGGAAAATATGTTTATACATGAACCATGAACATCAGCAAATTTTCCCCACAAGGTGACAGCGACCCATTTAAGAACTGACACTAATATTTCAGGCTACTATTTGGGTAGCATAATAACCTTAGCACCAACACTTTGCCGATAGATTCGACTGTTTAGATCCACCTCAGATATGACTCAATCCCACCTTTAAAGAATGCCAGCACGTTTTCTAGCGTGGATATGACAAGTGCAACGCGCTGAATGGAATACTGTTTTCTCATTGGGCGACTAAAAATTACGTTATCAGTAGGCACACGACGTCATTGATTTCGAGCCTCCAGAAATGCAAGGGATAAACATATCTGATCTTTTGATCGTTGTTAGTCTTGACGACTCTTCTTTTCGAAAAAGGTAATTGATCCACCGATTAAACTTCCAATGCATTAAGGAGGTGAAACGCGTGGAATATGAAGAGTGGCTTTTCCATCGTAAAATTCATCATTTGACTGTAGAACGTCTTGAATTTTGTCCAAGCTCTTGGGAGAAGTTAATTCTGCGGGTGTACTAAATACAATCCAGACGGGAGATTTCAAACTTTTGGGAGTGATGGGCAATCTCAAACCTTCTTGATTATTTAACTTGACCGTGTCGGTTAATTCCCCTGACATAGACTCCAGTAAGTCTGGAATCAAGACAGTTTCTTTCTCCTTCAGGAACTGAGACTTGAACTCTTTAAATTTGGCCGTGTAAGTTTAATCAGTGGTTCTAAATTTTCTGGAAATCACTTTGTGGGTAGTTTGATCGTGAAAATAATCATCATGGGCTACCGAACACCTTTCATTCTTGTCCGACCTTGACTCTCTCAGTCTTCTACAGGACGAGGTGGTACAGGATAAGGATAACTAATGTCCTTTTCAAAATCACCCGGTAATCTTCTGCCAAACACTTCCTGGAGTGTGTTGGGTGACAGAACTTCGTCATCGTCCCTTGACTTCTGGTTTCTCCGTGGAAAGGCGTGATTGATGTATGATGATTCGCGTTTGCTTTGACCAGGTTACATCTAACACCTACCTCAGACAAAATACTCATTCAGCTTCAATCTGTGAATATGGAAGACTCGCAACACATCACACTTCTAGTTGGATATTCAACAGATCACACCTCTAGTTGGATATTTAAAGACAGTCCTTCGAAAATACACCTCCGACAATACTTCTGACTACTCCTCTAGATATAAAAGTGTTATCATTTTCTGGAAAAAAGGATGTTAGGGAGATATGGTAGATCATCCACGTGCTATGGTGCTTTGGTTATCGTTATCTAAGAGATGATCGACCATGGTGTTATTCACCGGACCGATTAATTAGTAACATAGAATATTAAATTAATGGATGGATAACAGAGATCTGAGCAAAGATACAGGATAGAACAACACGAGCCACCTTATTCAAAATATAACAATTTAATCAATTAAAAAAATGAAATTCAACATAACATTTGAATGATTCACTTTCTCTTAGAAATAGAATTACAAAATGTACAATTAGCCGTTCTGTTATACCGATAAAACAAATTTCATGGTATAATCGAGTGACTGATCGAACTCAGATTACCGGCATGCCAGCATAACTTAGTTTCTTCCCTTCCTTTCCAAATCATTGTCGGTGAAAGGTCAGAGATGTCATATTCCCCCCCCCCTCTCTCTCTCTCTCTCTCTCTCTCTCTCTCTCTCTCTCTGTCTCTCTCTCTCTCTCTCTGTCTCTCTCTCTCTCAATTCTTAGCATATATGTCACACAATACTTTAAGCAGATAAATTAATCCTCACTGTTCGTGTCAGGGTAATGCATGAAAATCCTACAATATATAATTTCTATTACATACAAACCACTAAATCCGAAAACATCCGTATAATATATGAGACATATAACATTTGAGAGAAAGGCATGCAAACCCTTAGCTTCCAAACCCACTGAAAATTCATTTATGAATTTAAAACGAATACATTCAACAAATAATTACAAAACTTATATCAATGCATATTGTATGTGATTGAGACAATACTTTGTGCTTTTCTCGAGACTCGCTCCCTTTTCTGTGAAGCCGAATCTTCTCTCTGGTTCCGAGTGTTTCAAAATCTTCCAAACCCACGTCCTTTGGGCAATTTAACGAGAAAAGTACTTGTTACTTATCTCGGAGCCCCTCAGACTTCCCTTCCGGCGGAAAAACTTCTACTGACTAATTTTATGAGGAAGATTACTTAACATTCGGATTTCGTCTGGAAACACAAACCCTCTCGTTCAGCTTAGCCAATCTCCAACCGCCAAAATTTTAACACTCTCATCGAAGTCAGAATATTTCTCTCGAGTCCGCCTTTATTAATAACTATTCTGGAAACTATAATTTCATGACACCTATTTTAAATTGGCCAAAGATTTCCCAACATTTGTCTCTGCTTGTCTCAACATTGTCATTTCCGCTACTTGACCTTACGTCAATATGGCTCTCTATTTGCCTTTACCGGTTATCCTAGCGCGTCCTAATTAAAATCCACTCATGCCCCGAAACAGAGCGTTTCCCATCATTTGCAGGCAGAACTTTACTGCGAGCGTAGCCCATACATCAATCTTAAAGTTTACGTGTCACTCTGACCACGACAAAATGTGCTGCTAAAATATCTACAGAATTTATTCCATCACAAAGGACACTGGTCTTCAGAGCGCTCCAAAATAAACTGAAAAAGAGAAACAAGATATATTTTTTGAATTTGGATTAGGCAGAAATAAAAGACTATAAGAAAAATAGATTTAAGCGAAGAAATGCAAAGTAGGACAAGCAGAAGAAACAGCTGAAGAAGAACCCATTCCAGGGAAGAAATTCAAAATGGAACTAAAGTACAACGAGAAGTAAATATGGACGTTTCTGATGTGTTTTAAAATTTCATCAAGATTCTTATTCACGAGAATATGTTTTGATTTGCTTTTTAATATTGATAAGATAAGAAACACATTTTTGAAATGCATCTTGATTTTTGTTTGATTTCACACACGCGAACAAAATTTTATGATGGGATTCGTTTTTTGTTTAATTTGGCAATAATTTGTGTAGTACCTCTTTCCTATGAGGTCCGGGTGACCCTGAAAAGGACCGTTGGGTTTTGACAAAAGCAATTATGGACTTGACAGGATCAGAGTATGCGTCGAAAGGTAAAATTTCATGATGTAATCGAGTGACTGATCGAACTCAATATGCCATATTTCCTTTCTGATCTCTCCCTGATGTTCCTTGAAGGGAGGGGGTCAAAGGTCAAATGTGGATATTTTTTAAAAAAAATGCAATTATAATGAAATTTTTGGACATACGTGACGGAGCGTTATGCAAGCAACTGTATCGTGAGGACATATAACTCACATAAAGGTTTCTTGATTACGACTCGTTGGTCACTGACCTGGGAGTATGGATATACTGAATAAAATGGGTGTTCATATGCAATGGCAAGCCCCAGAAATTGTTTTAGACTCTCGTTCATTTTGTTGAAACACTTTTCTTTCCAGACTGTAGAGATAGAGAAAAGATGTGGAGCAAAAATGAAATTCATTGTAAACTCGATAAAGCAATATCTCGATTTCTACTAGTTTTTAAAGATGTTTTGTTGTTTTTTTCAGTGAAATATTTTAACACTTGTCTGTTGAAAACACGAGTATTTCTTAATTTTCAAGTCTTTCAACTTGTTATCTAAACGTACATACACCCAAAAGGTATATTGTTAACATTCCAGAGAAAAATATATGTATATTTAATACGTTGTTAATTTAAAGGAAAGCATCTCTTCCTTGAAACATCTGCATAAATGGATGCTGTCATTTTGCACTTGCTGCAGCATCGAGGTACTTGATGTAGCCGATGTAGTCGAATTTTACTGATTCAGTAACATCAGATACATTCTTAGCTGTTCCAGTAGGTGTGGATTCATGAATTCCAGAAAGATTTCCGAAAACTCTCAAAAGCTCGCTGAATTTTAATTGTAATGGTGGGTAATATGAACGCTTTTGTTATATCGTTGTCGTCTTTTTCAACTAAATATAGAATACCTTACTTCGTAAGTCGGAAACTCTTCATAATCCGGAACAAGATTTGAATCGGGGTGTATGCACCCACTGAACTGGATGCTACAGTGAGATAACATTACGCCGGTTCTCGGAAGACGGACGGTGCACTCTTCTAGAAAACTGCACTGCAAAATATAAAACTACGATTCGGTATAATAAACAATGTATTGCCCTTGTTAGTTAGAGATTATGACAAGTTATGTTCCACTCGGGCGGTAGCGGGTGAGTAGTCTTAATATATTTTTCTAACAATTAATGTATAATGTAGTTAAAAACAGCCATTGGGTTGGACGCCTTTTTTTAGCACATGATATGCTGTATATGGCAACCAGTATATTTTGATGTAAATGCTAGCGCCTTAGACCACTTGGCCCCCCGGGAACCACACATGCACAGCATAACCGAGAAATCGTTTTGACATGTACAGTTTTACCGAGAAATCACAGGGGTAAACATAATGTTTCACAGACAGTTTTACCGAGAAAATCACAGAGGGTGACACTGTGTTTCACATATCTAGATTTACCGAGAAATATCATAGTAGAATAAAATAGACTGACATGGTGTTTCACGTAGTTTTATCGAAAAATCATAAAAGGTTGACTTAGTTGTACATGTACACAATTTTTTCGAGAAATCATAAATATTTTATTGTATAGTACATAGTAATGAAGATATTGGTGTTGGGCACATTCATTCCCCTACATAAAACGCACTTTGCATAATACGTGAGGCAGAGAGAGAGAGAGAGAGAGAGAGAGAGAGAGAGAGAGAGAGAGAGAGAGAGTAATAATAATAGTCTGGTTTTATTCATAAAATCTCGAACTTTAAAAACATTCGGTCATAACATGGTTGAGATGAACGTTGAAATAACAGTTCATTTGTTACAGGCAAAAGTGGGTGATTAAGATTTAGAAATGAGACCCTGCGTTGATCTAAACACTCTAAATACAATAAAAAGATACACTTTGATGTTCCTTTTCACATGTACATTGTGATGACTGAAATTACATGGTTAGTAAATACGTCATTATTTAGAGCATTACAGTTACTGAGATATGTTTCATGTCACTCTTTCTATAGCATATGACTGGTTCGAATATTTCGCAAGTTATAAGTGTTACAAGTCCATTCTCTTCAAATAAGTATCAGAAAAGAGTACAAGGCAACAAGCTTTGTAAAATTCAACAAATAATTTATTTCTCCTGGATACAAAGTGAAAATATAAAGAAAGAACTTATGGTATTACGAATTAAATCCCAAAATAAACCTTGAATTACAAACACAAGTTCTAAAAATTGAAGTTCTGAGTAAACTTCAGTGGAAATCCAAATAAAGTCCAACGCTGAAAGTGTTGATGTGCCTGTGGTGACTTTTAAAGTGTTGATGTGCCAACAGTCTTTGTTGAATCACAATAATAGTATTCAAGAAGAAATCTTTAACTGAAATTTCAATGTAAATTCAAGTCTCTTTTTCCAAGAATGTTATCAAAGCACTTTTGTATTTCAAGGGAAGAAATCATTCGAATAATTCCAAATCAGATAATGTACACAACAATAACTTGATTCTGATCGGATGTTAAAGTGCAAGAGAATAATTTTTTCCAGTGACAAGATTATATAGTCCTTTGCTTGACTTCAGGTCACAATTAACATTTTCTAAATAAAACTATAACCTAATGGAAAATAACCTTCTAGAAACTTCTTAATGTTACTCAATAAAATGTTAGTTATAATTAGAAAGTCCGGTACTAAAATTATAATAAAAAACCTGGAATATGTCAGGTACGCCATGTAAATTGTAGGGGTATTCCAATAGCCTAGACCCAGACCCAAATAAACATGTTTGCCTCTTTTAATAATGATCCTGATATTAAACCAACACACACACACACACACACACACACACACACAATTTAGCTATGTATTATTTGTTTAAAGAAGTTTCTTTTCTTTTTTTTTAAAGAAAAAAAAACAATAATTCAGGGCAAATAGAAAATAAACTTGAATTTTGACAAGGTTAAGTCCAACATTGTCACATTACAATAGCATATAATGAAACAAAATTTTAAAATAAAACAACAAACAATGCAAATTAAAAATACATAACATAAGTCATCTTAATTCACAATGGGGGACAAGTCCTAAATTTTCAATCAGTTTGTTCCAAAGAGACAATTTGGAAATAATAAATTACTAGGTGTTACTCTCTACAGTTCTCTTTCATTGCACCAACATGTCATGAACATATGCAAGGCTGTATATCTTGAGCTGAGACGAATCAGCTCCATTCGCAAGTATCTTTCAGTTGATGCCACTAAAACACTTGTGTGTTCCTTAGTACTTTCAAGACTGGACTATTGTAACTCAATTCTGTCTGGTTCGTCTCAATATCTACTTCAGAAACTTCAAGAAGTTCAAAATACAGCTGCTCGAATCATCCTTAGAGTACCACGATCAGAGCACGCCTCTCCCCTGCTCTGTACCCTACACTGGCTATCCATACGATCCAGAATTAAACACAAAATTTGTTCTCTGTGCTACGTTTCACTGACGGGCTCCAGTCCAACATACCTATCTGACCTCACCCATGTGTACACACCTGCAAGATGCTTACGCTCCTCTTCTGACACTCGTATTCTCATCATTCCCACTATGAAGATGAAATCATATGGACAACGCTTTTTTGCATACCAGGGCCCAGCAACGTGGAACGAATTGCCCACTGCACTTAGACACAAAGACACAGTGATCTCATTCAAGAGCGCTCTTAAAACTCACCTATTTCAACTGCAAGAACAGACTTAAAGACCTAATAATGTATCCTTGCCTTTAATATTTACAGCATATTTTCTGTTTCTACTTTCATGGTGTTTGTTTTTAATTTTGTAATCATATCATTATATATGTTTTTTAAGTGTTGTCAAATGTTGTAAAGCGCTTAGAGCTTCTGAAGATTAGGCGCTATACAAAGTCCTCATTATTATTATTATTATTAGTAAAGGAGAAGACTTTACGTTTTGGAAATTGTGTAATGTGATTTCGCACTTGGGCATGGAGGCGCACATGAAATACAAGAGCACGAAAAAGCAATAAACATCAGCTTGCTGCTTCATCATACACAACTCAGCCTGAACTTGGATGTATATAAATACCAGAGAGAACCTTGATGTAGTTCGATCGAAATTCAGTTTATTAAATTTCTTTTAGAAATGAACCTTCCTCTTTCAGTTACTAGTGTTGCTGGCGATTTATTTTGCACACGTTTTCCAGATGGTAAAATCGCAAAGGATTACTCATATGCTAGAATGAAAACAGTTCAGTAAGAAAATCACACAGAATTGAGATTATCTATGACAGTTGGTACATTGGAATCGATAATAATTGAAAAAAATAAACAAGGTGTGGAAAAGGCTCCTATAAACAGCCTGTGTCTGAGTGTGTTGCACTCCTGCACCTTCTGAATAGGCACCCAAATGGAACAGGGTGCCCGTCCAGAAGGTGCAAGTGTGCAACACATGCATCTTTGACATTAAATAATTATGTAAGGCACTGTCCTACCTTACTGATGGTTGTATATGTTGTAAGTAGTTACATATGCATTAAAATTTTAAAAATCAGTTTTTGGTCCTGAAAATCAGCATTTTTGTCATAAGCAGTCAGTAGTTTTGTACTTGGGGGGTTGGCAGCTATGCTATATATGAATTTTGGAATTTATGGAGTCGTGCTGATTTGATAGTTGCAAGTTGGAAGATAGTTCGTGATTTGCTTCAGCAGCAATTATTTTTGTTGCATAAAGAAAAATTTTCAGATGCTGTGGCAGTATTCGAATAATAATCCAAAACAATTTACCGTAGATCGAATTACAGTCCTACCCGTTTATGTCGACATCCTTGGGCCCGAGGAAATATTGTTGACATAGGCGGATGTCAAGATAAGTGTTGGGGCGGAGGTCTGAAAAAAAAGATACAAGTTAAATTCGTAAGTAAGGGGTGACCTGTCGTCAGTGAGTAGCATTTACACTTTGAGAAAACAAACAATGGAAATTTTGAGTACATGAAGACAACACCAGTGTGAAATACACTTGTATATTGACAAATTACATTTTGGTTAACTTTGTGTAATAAAGTCCACAATAAAATATTGCATTGGTCACATCCTGATATGAAAAAAAATTCACAACGATATTCAATGTCAGCATTAGCACATGGTTGCATAGTTGTTATTTACATGCTTCAAGTACATGTACTTAAATTGGTCTAGATTTTGGTCAGTCTGTTCCCATCTTATTGAGGCTACCAAGGGGATGGGGCTATTCATAGGGAAATGAAAACCTGTCAGCAAGTTGGTTTAAACAGTATATGTATTTAGTTACAGAAGTCATCGTGAAAAGTACATAAAAGCGAACGAGAGATATGCAGCTGATGTGATTAATGAAGGCATAATATTGTATACATTGACACATGCTAATGAGGTATTAAAAGAAAATGATTCTTACAATACAGTATTGTAACAATGTCAGCGCAAGTGGTATACATTTAAAATACGTCCCGGAGATAACAAGTTATGAATTCTCTCAGAATAAAAATACATGTAGCAGTAAAAGATTTTAATGACAAATACATATACATGTAATTGAGATTATTATCTATAGCATAATCAATGCATTATGTGAGAGGCCAACTTTATATGACCAAACAAAAGCCTGTTTTTTTTTTTATCCGAACGCGACATTAAAGCCTGGCGGCAAGATCAACTAATTGTTGAATAAAGTACAGGTTGGAACTGGCCGCTTGCCGACATAATGATTAGGCGGGAAAATTAAAGCCTGGTGGCAAGATCAACTAATTGTTGAACAAAGTATGGGTCGGAACTGGCAGCTTGTCGACATAAATGATTAGAAAACAAAATATTTGTTCAAGCTGGGACCAAGGGCTTCTTTCGACATGTGTGTTTATTTTTTATCTTGACGTCGACATAAGCATGGCAATTTTGGTTGTAATAGTAGACCATGGGACCGGGACTTTGCTTTTTTGTTGAAATAGGCGGCTTGTCGTCATAAGTGATGTTGATATAAGTGGGTAGGACTGTAATAGTAGTCTTGGCCACACATGTGAAAATGTGAAGCTGACCTGTCTTGAGTGTAATCGACACCGAGGAGCCACAAGAGTGAAGGTGGTGGTACTTGTGTATCTTCAGGAATTACTTGTAATTGTTCATGTACAAATCCACATTAAGGAGCAGTTGAATCTATTTTGTAGATTGCATGCCTACCTGTAGATCTTACCACACTGGAAATTTTATGTGTGGTTACACCCCAGACTGGATCAGTTGCTCTTTTTTTTTACCTCCTCCCTCAAGCTCCCATGACTCATATAAATATCTGACAGTAACATTACCTAATACTGGTTGTTTTGAGGAAGATTCATGTTGTTGTACTGGTATGTGGTTTTATTTGCGATGGCATTCATAGGTTTCATAGAAATCCACGAGTAATTTCATTATTTAATGTGGCTATCACACTTGGTAGTCTTGCAACCCATTCATGAGATCTCTTGTCTTTTTGAACTTTGTAAACTTTGTTTATGCGCATATTGATATCCAAACAATCTCCCAGCAAGTGTTCAATTAAACAGTTCAACGATTGCCTGACCACGATGAATTGTGGTGTGCCCATGCCTGATTTTGACGTTATGTTATTTCATCAGAGATGTTACTGCACTAAGAAATTCTTTGCCAGGATCAGTCTGTAGCGA
>JAECUM010005760.1:0-63523 GCA_016617855.1 Megalonaias nervosa
GTATTTCTAGCTGGTCTATTGCATGACTGGAATCTTTATAATGTTCACTTCAATTGATGGTATTTCTAGCTGGTCTATTGCATGACTGGAATCTTTATTATAATGTTGACTTTGACTGACAGTATTATAATGTTGACTTTGACTGACAGTATTCCTAATTGGTCTATAGGGAATATCGCCGTGACGTCATAGGGCATGATCACGTGGGGGGTTCCCTGGTCTGATTGGCAGACTAGACCATAGGCTTACTCCAAATTCAATTGAATATGCTTGTTTACCAGAAGATAGATATATATATATATATATCACTGTTTAACAGTGAAATTTATTGCAATAATCATTGATCAGGATAGGTCTTTATACAAAGACATGCAGTTAAAGCACTTCAAAACCAATACACCCACCCACACTAAAAAAAAGTTTCCACGATGGAACCATGATAAGTTATATCGTTTTGTCATTGATAATGAGTAAAACAATATTAAACAATTCTCTCTCCAGCTGTTTATACATATAATCTTTTATAAACAAAGGCAATGTAAAGTTCAATGATAAAACCTGACAACATCATGCATCACCTTCTCCTTATTCTGCATCAAGGGTTTATGATGATGATGATGATGATGATGATGATGACGAGAAACGGATAATTGTCCATAGCTATTACATGTTAAGGAAACAAGGCTTGCCAAGTTTCTTTCTGATGAAAATTTATGCAAGTGGCATATCATTGATACAGCATACATACTGTACAAATATTTTATTTATATCACATGCTAATACACATATTTGCCCTTTGAACAGAAAGCAGAAATGATGGCAATGAAATTGTATATCCTGTTAAATTCATTTAGAAAAATGTTGATAATTTATACTCACTAGTGATTAATGAGTGGAAATGCATCATTAATCTATAGGCCTAGAATTAACAGCACGCAGTTCCAATGTTTATATATGCGTATTACTGCACATGGGTGGATCACAGTTTGATATGCCAATAGTATACCAATGGTATATCAAATTGCTGTTGTTATATTTTTTAAAATATTTTCAAGCATCCACAACAAGTTGAAATAAACTAGTTGAAACATAATAAATTTAAAGGCTTAATTCCCGTAGAAAAAAGCTATGTTAAGTTTTGCAAACACAACGGTTTTTGTGTTTTATTTATTTGTCTTGTCTATGTTTTGTATTTGCCTCTGAAAAAGACTCATTAAGAGTCGAAAGCGCTCAGGCTAGTTAGATACTAGTTTTGCACTGTTCGTTGTCAATTTATTGCAATTATATATATATATATATATATATATATATATATATATATATATATATATATATATATAAGAAAAGTGACAGTATTAATGACCTAAATTATATACCCAACATCAGTATCGGGTATACAATTAGCACTGCCAATTCAATGGCTTAAGCTGATATATAGATCATCTTCCTTCGTCACCATGGTGGTTCTGCCAACCAGACCTCTGCCAACGCTTAGTTGTGACGTTGTACAGGGAATCTCTGAAGTTCCCTATTGCATGAATGGATTCTCTATAATGCTCACTTTGATTGACAGTATTCCTAATTGGTTTATTGCATGAATGGAATCTATGTCACATAGCAATCAAACTCTAGGAGACATTTTTCATTAGATGCCTTATACATTCATTGCATGTTAATTTGTACATAAAGAATACAATCATGTCAAACAACAAGCAGTACTGTATTCTTCTCACAAGGATCCAGTATTGCTTCAAACAATCCTTTTACCATGCTGTTTAAAAAATAGTACTGTTAGTCCTTTGCACATTTATAGTCATTCAGTTCATTTACAACAAGTTTCCAAATCAATGACTGCACTCAGCAAATTAGTTCATTGTACACCAAAGGATACCTGTGTATCAGATAGTGTGTTATTATCAGCTTGTAGATCGGTAATTAAATGTTTCATTGACTAATGGTCTAAAATTGTGTAACTTTGTACCTGTGACTGTAATGCTTTCTTGAAGAGACCACTGTGAGCAGAATAGTATCGGTTCAGAAGATGCATCGACTTTCGTACCATGTCATCATAATCATATTTAGACAGGTCCTGTAATTAAATATACACAGTGACACTACAAATTCAGACTTTCAGGCCATGTTATTACACTCATACTCACAGACAGGTAATAAAATATACACAGAGACACTACAAATTCAGACTTCAGGCCATGTTATTACACTCATACTCACATACAGGTAATAAAATATACACATATCTCTTAGAAGTACAGTCAGTTTATACTGCCTAATCTATTGGCTTATTCGCATCTAACTATAAAAAAGCTAATCATAATCAAATCTGCTACCACATTACTAACCAGAATATATTACTGTAGATATCTTGACTATAAATCAATCAGATCAGTGGATGTTCAATACATATGAGTGATGGATGAATAAGCTGACTCTAATATAGCCCTCCCCCCAGCCCCTAGATTATCTTTGTTTGCTGGGGGTTTAATAAATAAATATCAAGAAGAAAATTAATGCTATCATCATCTCCTGTCTTAAATGTCACTTCATTTTATCAAACTAAAAATTGGGTGCCTCAAGTGGCTGAGTGGTCAAAAGCACTCAAAGTTGCAGATCACTGCCACTGTCTGCATGGACTCAAGTCTTGGGCCCATAACAACAACAGCAGCAAATTAAAAATTGGTATTTCTACTAAAAAGACTTGTGCTTCTGACAGTTCTTATATGAACCTGATCTGTTACCACTTCATAAACTGGCAGATCTGGATGTAAGTGGCTTTTTTACTAATGAATTCATGTGAAACTGATCAGTCACTAGACAATGCACTGGCAAAGTTAGATGATTGTAGCTTGCAGTCGAAGGTAATGGTCATTGGTCAACAAATGTTTAGGTAGCTAACTTTTGTCCATGGTTGTAGGCTGTACTTTAAGATAATATCTGTAATCATGCTGACATCACCTTTTGACCTTAGAAAGTTCTGGAAGTGAACTTATGACTCACATCATGGTTATCTTGTTGTGTCTTTGGTTTTTATATAAGGCTCTTATAAACAATTATTTATTCTGATTTTAATATCTGAGTCTTGGTGGAATCACTTTTAGTTATGTTCAGATATAACTTGATAAGAATCATTATTTGTAACATTCATTGGAATTACAAAGTGTTCATTGGCTTGATAAAAACTAGATTGGGATAACTATATTCTGGCACATAAGGACATTCAAGATTGGCATTCATTTTGGAATGCTCTATACTTTTAAATTTGTGATAGAACTTTTAGGATTATTTGGGATTTACTTCGCAATATTGTAATTTCCTCATAGACTTTCATTTTATAACTTACAGAATGAAATTGGTAGTTGATTTTGCAAAACTTGTTGCTTTTGCTTCTCTCCTCTTCTTAGTTTAAGACCACAGAGTCATAACATGCCTTTAAATTTGGGAAATGGTCAAGACTGGAAAAGTACCCAACTGACTGTCATTTGTCAATACAGTACATAGGGAATTTTCTCTCTCTCAGTTTATCAAATAGAGAAACAGACATGGTTATACAGGCCCTTTGTGAGTTCAGTTGATTAGACAGAAAAAATAGACATGGTTATACATCTTAAACTGAGGCCCTTTGGTGGTTTAGTTGATTAAATAGGAAAACAGACCTGATTATACATCTTAATTTGAGGTTCTTTGGAAGTTCAGTTGATAGTATCACAAAACACGTGTAACAAAAAGAAGAGATGCTTTTGTCAATTATTCACCACAGTCTCATCTCTTCCTTAAGATATCAAATGATATGGCTTCATTGGAACACATGTCCTATATGAGATCTGCTACCGCTGCCAAAACACTGATATGTATGTCTCTCCATTTGCCAACACAACTAGGACAAATCATATGAACACAACCAAGATAAATCATGTGAACACAATCAAGACAAATTATGCCAAGACATCCAGACATATCATGTCAACACATATAGGACAAATCATGTTAACACAAACAGGACAAATCAGGTCAACACAATCAAGACAAATCAAGACAACACAACCAGGACAAATGGTGTCAACACAACCAGAACAAATCATGTCAAAACAACCAGGACAAATTATGTCAACACACCCAGGATAAATCATGTCAACATATCCAGGACAAATCATGTCAATACAATAAAGACAAATCATATCAACACAACCAGGATAAATCATGTCAACACATCCTGGACAAATCATGTCAGGACATCCAAGACAAATCATGTCAACAAAACCAGGACAAATCATGTCAACATGACCAGGACAAATCATGTAAACACAACCAGGACAAATCATGTAAACACATCCAGTACAAATCATGTCAACACATCCAGGACAAATCATGTCAAGACAAAAAATACAAATCATGTCACTGTCTCTACAGTGTGCTAGTAGACTGACCAAAAAGATTTCCACTACAGATGGCTTCAGCAAAGATGTTCCTTCAAAGATTTCATCAAGCTGTCTCAAGGCTGTACTTGCCACACTGCAAATAGACATATCAGACTATATTTAGTAGTACATTCTTTCACATAATATTTAACTTTATTAGTGTGATGATGTCATATTTAGCGTTACATTGTACCACATAATACTGACCTTTATTAGTGTGATGATGTCATATATATATATATATATATATATATATATATATATATATATATATATATAAAGCTTCAATTGGTTTCTGTGGTAGTAATAAAAACATTAAATGCCATAAACTAACTATAAGTATCAAGAATTGCATGCTGAGCAGTGTACTTGACGTGAATCAAGTCTGAAATACTCTGAGTAGTGTATCAAATTCAATTGAGATAGCTTTAGCAGTGTACTTGACGTGAATCAAGTCTGAAATACTTTGAGTAGTGTATCAAATTCAATTGAGATAGCTTTAGCAGTGTAATTGACGTGAATCAAGTCTGAAATACTTTGAGTAGTGTATCAAGTTCAATTGAGATAGCTTTAGCAGTGTACTTGACGTGAATCAAGTCTGAAATACTTTGAGTAGTGTATCAAATTCAATTGAGATAGCTTTAGCAGTGTACTTGATGTGAATCAAGTCTGAAATACTTTGAGTAGTGTATCAAATTCAATTGAGATAGCAGTGTACTTGACGTGAATCAAGTCTGAAATACTTTGAGTAGTGTATCAAGTTCAATTGAGATAGCAGTGTACTTGATGTGAATCAAGTCTGAAATACTTTGAGTAGTGTATCAAGTTCAATTGAGATAGCAGTGTACTTGACGTGAATCAAGTCTGAAATACTTTGAGTAGTGTATCAAGTTCAATTGAGATAGCAGTGTACTTGACGTGAATCAAGTCTGAAATACTTTGAGTAGTGTATCAAATTCAATTGAGATAGCAGTGTACTTGACGTGAATCAAGTCTGAAATACTTTGAGTAGTGTATCAAGTTCAATTGAGATAGCAGTGTACTTGACGTGAATCAAGTCCGAAATACTTTGAGTAGTGTATCAAATTCAATTGAGATAGCAGTGTACTTGATGTGAATCAAGTCTGAAATACTTTGAGTAGTGTATCAAGTTCAATTGAGATAGCTTTAGCAGTGTACTTGACGTGAATCAAGTCTGAAATACTTTGAGTAGTGTATCAAGTTCAGTTGAGATAGCTTTAGCAGTGTACTTGATGTGAATCAAGTCTGAAATACTTTGAGTAGTGTATCAAATTCAATTGAGATAGCTTTAGCAGTGTACTTGACGTGAATCAAGTCTGAAATACTTTGAGTAGTGTATCAAATTCAATTGAGATAGCTTTAGCAGTGTACTTGATGTGAATCAAGTCTGAAATACTTTGAGTAGTGTATCAAGTTCAATTGAGATAGCTTTAGCAGTGTACTTGACGTGAATCAAGTCTGAAATACTTTGAGTAGTGTATCAAATTCAATTGAGATAGCAGTGTACTTGACATGTTTCAGATACCTTGAAAAGTGTGCTTAACACAGTCTGAAATGCCTTGAATAGTGTGCTTAACACAGTCTGAAATGCCTTGAATAGTGTGCTTAACACAGTCTGAAATGCCTTGAATAGTGTGCTTAACACAGTCTGAAATGCCTTGAATAGTGTGCTTAACACAGTCTGAAATGCCTTGAATAGTGTGCTTAATACAGTCTGAAATGCCTTGAATAGTGCTTGACATGTTTATCAAATCTGAAATAACTTCAGTAGAGTGCTTGACATGTGTATCAAGTTTGTTAAAATATCATCCTTAAGTTTACAAATTATGTACCATGGATGAGCCCCTTGAAAAAATCCATCTTATCATCCTTCAGTGCACCGTGAAATTCATTTGCATGACAATAGGAAACAGTTTCTGTTTGGTGGGCTAGTGAGGAAGTTTCCAATTCCCAATCATGTTAGTCTTACAATGCGAGACACTATCTTTATATATATGATAAACAGAATATGCATTGTTTTCTATTATACCTGGTATATAATAGACAAAAATATTTCACAATTGCCAATAATCAAGATAGTGTGGGTTATCAGATCATTTAATTGACTGAAAGTGAGGCGTTGTTTGTATGCATCATATATGTATGCTAAAACAACTTTAGACTTTCTGAGCTGAACATCCTACTCAACTGTTATTAACCCCTACCCAATTGGGAATCCCCTGCTCAATTATGGAAACCCCTACCCAATGATAGAAACCCCTAGCTAATGATGGAAACCCCTAACTATGGAAACCCCTACCTAATGAAGGAATCCTCAACCTAATGATGGAATCCCCTACCCAGTAATGGAAACCCTACCTAATGAAGGAAACCCCTACCTAATGATAGAATCCCCTACCCAATGATAGAAACCCCTACCTAATGATGGAGAGAACTAAAATGTCAAAACAAGGTATAATTCTTCTAAAAATAGTGTCAGTACAATTGATGGTCAATACCTGGTTAAATCTAATGACTATCCTTAAAAACGACGTTATTTTTTTACAGAAACCTTTGTAAAACTTCCGAACAATAACTTCTTGACCTTTAACCTCTTGACCTTCACACTAGTTATGATATCTTATATTCCATGGTAAATTGGATAGAACATTTGGAAAAAGAAGTCTAACAAGGTTATTGCACATTTCATGCTAAAAGAACAAACTGGTGGCAATAGATCTCATGATGTTGAAAGTGGGTTTACATCTTTTATGGGATTGAGGGAAATATATCTTACCTTGCTGTATGGGGGTTCACATTTTGTGTATGCATAAATTACTATGCACCATATTTATTCATGAGTAATGCATACACGGCTACAAAGAGCAAAGCCCTGGCCTCTGAGCTTGAGTTTGACACCGAGTCATCAATTTGAGCAACTCAAACATAATCATACAAAAATAAAGTAATTTCTGATTGATTAACAACAACGTTTCAAGCTCAAGCTCAAAACTTTTATGATATCTAGGCCTGATATGCCATTACATACTGTTCTGGTGGATAAGAGTCTATGATATCCAGGCCTGATATGTCATTGCATACTGTACTGGAGCATAAGAGACTATGATATCCAGGCCTGTACTGAAGGATATGAGTCTGTGATATCCCGGCATGATATGTCATTGCATACTGTACTGGAGGATAAGAGTTTATGATATCTGGGCCTCATATGTCACTGCATTCTGTACTGTAGGATGAGTCTATATTGTTTGACTGAAACAGGTGGTAGCAGATATGGGTCAGCTCTGTTCACAGATGGAAATACATTCTGCATGACATAATAATAGTCTTACCAAATACTTAACATGACCTAACAAATACAAAACATACTCCCTGTTGATGTTAAGGTCAAATGGTTCCTCCATGAGACGTCCTAACCCTGGAACACCCTGGTAAAGATTCTTGGCCTTGTCATAGACCTCTCTGAACATGCCGATGAATTTCTGTACAGAAACAAATGTAATGTTGGAAACATGTCAAGCAAAAAGGAGTTAAATTCTTGTAAAAATAATTTAAATATTGGAAACATGCCAAGCAAAATGTGATCAAATTCTTATGAAAATATTTAAATACTGAATGCTGGTCCTTCACTATGAAGTTCAATGGTATAAGGCTGCACCTCTAATAGCATGGGGTGTGGTCATGGACTCGAACAGCATGGGGTGTGGTCATGTACTCTAGTAGCATGGGGTGTGGTCATGGACTCTAACAGCATGGGGTATGGTCATGGACTCTAACAGCATGGGGTGTGGCCATGGACTCTAATAGCATGGGGTGTGGTCATGGACTCTAACAGTGCAGGGTATGGTCATGGACTCTAATAGCGTGGGGTGTGGTCATAGACTCGAAGAGCATAGAGTATGGTCATGGACTCTAATAGCATGGGGTGTAGTCATGGACTCTAACAGCATGGGGTATGGTCATGGACTCTAACAGCATGGGGTGTGGTCATGGACTCTAACAGCATGGGGTGTGGTCGTAGACTCTGATAGCATGGGATATGATCATGGACTCTAATAGCATAGTGTATTGTCATAGACTCTGATAGCATGGGGTATGGTCATGGACTCTAATAGCATAGTGTATTGTCATAGACTGATAGCATGGGGTATGGTCATGGACTCTAATAGCATAGTGTATTGTCATAGACTGATAGCATGGGGCATGGTCATGGACTCTAATAGCATAGTGTATTGTCATAGACTCTGATAGCATGGGGTATGGTCATGGACTCTAATAGCATAGTGTATTGTCATAGACTCTGATAGCATGGGGTATGATCATGGACTCTAATAGCATAGTGTATTGTCATAGACTCTGATAGCATGGGGTATGGTCATGGACTCTAATAGCATAGTGTATTGTCATAGACTCTGATAGCATGGGGTATGGTCATGGACTCTAATAGCATAGTGTATTGTCATAGACTCTGATAGCATGGGGTATGATCATGGACTCCATTCAACTGATCAAGGCTTGTTTTATTAACAGTATTTAACATATCTCATTATTTTACTTCTTGCCTTAGAAGATTCAATTATAATCCTTTAAGAATATTCTGGTGTCAATCTACTATCTTCCAATATAAATCTGGTGTCTCTCTAGATTGTGTCTAGCAAAGAAATGTTAACTGACAAATGTGTGGTGGCTCAGAATTACATCTGGCATTCTGGCTGCAATCTAGCAAAATACTTATCTGGCTTAAGTATCCTATATCAATCTAGACTGTGCATAGATTAGTATGTCAAGAAAGCACAATCTAGACTGTGTCTGTGCATGGATTATTATGTCAAGAAAGCACAATCTAGACCATGTCTGTGCATGGATTATTATGTCAAGAAAGCACAATCTAGACTGTGTCTGTGCATGGATTAGTATAATATGTCAAGAAAACACAATCTAGACTGTCTGTGCATGGATTAGTATAATATGTCAAGAATGCATTTCCCAAAAGTGCATGGACTGGTATTAGATGGCAAAGTCTGTCAATCTAAAATGTGCAAAACAAAATTAAGCTCCCAAAAGTGCATGGATTTAATTGATATGTCAAACTTTGAATTTTGACAAACTGAATTGAGTGTATTTGAAAATTTATTTAAATGCCTGCATTCAGACACTGCTTATCTTGAATTGCTTGGGACATGTCACAATAAAAACACAAGAAAGAATGAATTCAAATGTAATTCCATGTATCTCATATACGTTTTAAAATAACAGAAAAATCATGTGCATAATCACACATTCTCAACTTAATATCCTTGCTGTCCTTTTCAAACCTTCCAATGATGATAGAGGCCTAGGATGATGACATTAACACACCTTCCAGTGACAATACAGGCCTACGATGATGACATTAACATACCTTCCAATGACAATACAGACCTACAATGATGACATTAACACACCTTCCAATGACAATACAGGCCTAAGATGATGACATGAACACATCCTCCTGTGGCAATACAGGCCTAGGATGATGACATTAACATAACTTCCAGTGACAATACAGGCCTACGATGATGACATTAACACATTAACACACCTTCCAATGACAATACAGGCCTAGGATGAGAACATTCACACACCTTCCAGTGACAATACAGACCTACGATGATGACACTAACACCCCTTCTAGTGATGATGATGATGATATTAACACTGTGACACCTTCCAGTGACAATATAGGCCTAGGATGATGACATTAACACACTTTCCTGTGACAATACAGGCCTAGGATGATGACATTAACACACCTTCCAGTGACAATACAGACCTAGGATGATGACATTAACACACCTTCCAGTGACAATACAGACCTAGGATGATGACATTAACACACCTTCCAGTGACAATACAGACCTACGATGATGACATTAACACACCTTCCAGTGACAATACAGGCCTAGGATGATGGCACTAACACACCTTCCAATGACAATACAGGCCTACAATCATGACATTAACACACCATCCAATGACAATACAGACCTACAGTAATGACATTAACACACCTTCCAGTGACAATACAGGCCTAGGATGGTGACATTACCACACCTTCCAATAACAACACAGGTCTATGATGATGACATTAACACACCATCCAGTGACAATACAGACCTACAATGATGACATTAACACACCTTCCAGTGACAATACAGGCCTAAGATGATGACATGAACATACCTTCCTGTGACAATATAGGCCTAGGATGATGATATTAACATACCTTCCAGTGACAATACGGGCCTAGGATGATGACATTAACACACCTTCCTGTGACAATACAGGCCTAGGATGATGACATTAACATACCTTCTAGTTACAATACAAGCCTAGGATGATGACATTAACACATTAACACACCTTCCTGTGACAATACAGGCCTATGATCATGACATTAACATACCTTTGACTGACAATACAGGCCTAGGATGATGAAATTAACATACCTCTAGTGACAATACATTGGATACTTCACAAATACACAGAAGACATAAATCACATAATCTTACCTGTAACCGTTTTTTGAAGATAACATCAAAAACAAGATCAAGAACCTCCATTGCCCTGAAATAAAATAGTGGCTTCCATCAAAGTCATTTGACAATATAAACTGCACAGAAGTTTCCATCAAAATTATTTGACAAGATAAACTACAACATTTCTAACTTACTCAAGAACAATAATCAAATCATTTTCTTCCAGAAATCACATCTAAAAATAATTTGAAGATACAGCTGTAATAAGTACATTAAAATGGAAAGGGGTGGGGGTGGTTGGGGCATAATACTAGTTTTATCACAATGAACATAAAAGTAATATGACCTTCTTGTTTAAATTTTATGTAGCATTCAGTGGAAATATGGCTAGAAAGGGAATGTTCACTAAATGTTAAATATTTCTAACATACAGGCGTTTAAATTATTTTAAATGAGATCAGCTTTGGAAAAAGAAAGAAAATGCCTCAATCACTATGGTTGAAATCAACCTACAGTGACCTATTAATGAATATCCATGAATGATAGTATAATGAGTAAAACAGATGAAAAGAAAATGGAATGTTTACATAAGTATGCTTAGAAAAGTTACTTATGTCATACACTAATTTGGTTCCTTAAGTTACCAATTCTTGCAAGCAAATGAGAGATACTAGATAGCTTTGTCCTTATTGTTCTTGTAGAAACTGCACTGAATCAGTCATGTATTTACAAGTATGAACATTTAACCAAGGACTATTATTTGGCAAAATTTAGTAAAACTGGGACTGGTCTTGTCATCAAGCATGTGATTATTAATAAATAAATATTGTAGATGTACTTTAACCCTGTTAGCTTCCAGAATGGTAACAGTCAAACAGATACAGGATTGCCTTATGCAAATCTCCCTGATTAATGAACTCATCTGTGATCTTGATGATATAACCAAACATTCTAAGTCTGATCAAATCAAATCAGAAATAACAAACACATCTGAGATCCTAATGATATAAGCACACATTCCAAGTTTGATCAAATTGCGATCAGACCAGGTTCAAGAACAGCTAATCAATGTAATAGCACCTCATTATTATGCATCAATTTTGCTCATTTTCAAACTCATTCAATATATTAATGATATAAATGCATATTCCAGGTTGATGAAGATTGCATGAAAAAGCCAGGCCTCTAGAACGGTCACTGACAGATGTATGATGGACAGATGGACATACCATTAGCTCACTTGGCTTCATGGCTATGAGCTGAGTTTATAATCTAGCTTCTACTGAAGTCACTTCCTATCATTTGATCATTTGACCTATACATGATTTGGGATAACAGAGATCCCCCAGTGGACTTGATTTCTTTTAACATCAGATCTGGCTATAACAAACAGGAGTTGCTGTAATCTTTGACTGTATTAACTGTGGTATTAGCCAGTTATACAGGCAAGGTGATCACTACATTCATAACTATCAGTAACATTGCACACAAGCAATATATTAGAAGAGAAAACTATAACAAATACTTACTCTAATCTGGCATCTACAACAGCCTTTGTCTGTGGACTTTTCTGGAATCTCTCCTTTGTTTGAGAATTCTGTACTGATTCTTGGGCCTCCATACCTGTAAATGCTGGCATAATCTGTACCCCATCTCTGGCCTCTATACCTGTAAGAAATGGCATTTTTTAAAACTGTACCCCATCTTGGGCCTCCATACCCGTAAGTGCTAGCATAATCTGTACCCCATTTTTGGCCTCTATACCTGTAAGAAGTGGCATTTTTTAAAACTGTACCACATCTTGGGCCTCCATACCTGTAAGGACCAGCATACATCTAAACTGAATACATCTTTGACCTTTAAGTCTGTATTAGTACTGGCATATATTTTAATCTGTACCTAATCTTTGGCCTCATTTCCTGTAAGTACTAGTATTTATTTTAATCTGTACCTAATCTTGGGCCTCATTTCCTGTAAGTATTAGTATATATTTTAATCTGTACCTAATCTTGGGCCTCATTTCCTGTAAGTATTAGTATATATTTTAATCTGCACCTAATCTTGGGCCTCATTTCCTGTAAGTACTAGCATATATTTTAATCTGTACCTAACCTTGGGCCTCATTTCCTGTAAGTAGTGGCATATATTTTAATCTGTACCTAATCTTGGGCCTCATTACCTGTAAGTACTGGTATATATTTTAATCTGTACCTAATCTTGGGCCTCATTTCCTGTAAGTATTAGTATATATTTTAATCCGTACCCATGTTAGTTTAGCAGATATGCACAAGAATTATGTACTTTTTTTAACAGTTTTAAAACTTTGTCATTTTGGAGTATTAAAGAATCTAAGTATTTTCTGTTACAGTATCGTTTATCTGCACCAGCTGGTGGCATCCATCATTCACCATCTGGTGGTACCCATCACTCACCACCTGGTGGCATCCATCACTCACCATCTGGTGGTACCCATCACTCACCACCTGGTGGCATCCATCACTCACCATCTGGTGGTACCCATCACTCACCACCTGGTGGCATCCATCACTACTTTGCAATTGTACAGATTCATCTCTATTACAATGGAATGATATTCTATCAGAGCGATAAATATGATCCAATATAACAGAATATTTCTGATACATTGTAAACCTTTACATAGTAATAAGAAAAAAACATACTTAGGACAGTTTTGCCATAATAACTCTTTTGTCATAATATGGAACTTTATTATGATATCATGGAACACACTGGATCATTTTATTATAATTTTGTCATAATATGGTACTTTATTAGGATATCATGGAACACACTGGATCATTTTATTATAATTTTGTCATAATATGGTACTTTATTATGATATCATGGAACACACTGGATCATTTTATTATAATTTTGTCATAATGTGGTACTTTATTAGGATATCATGGAACACACTGGATCATTTTATTATAATTTTGTCATAATATGGTACTTTATTACGATATCATGGAACACACTGGATCATTTTATTATAATTTTGTCATAATATGGTACTTTATTAGGATATCATGGAACACACTGGATCATTTTATTATAATTTTGTCATAATATGGTACTTTATTAGGATATCATGGAACACACTGGATCATTTTATTATAATTTGGAACACACTGGACCAAAATTACCTCAGTGCAGTCACATATAACTTTTGATGAATGATGGGCAACTTGAACTGTTTACACTTCATGGTCTTTTAAAGGAGTTCCTGACATTCATAGAAAAATCCCCATGACCAGCCATGCTCATGGATGTAAGGAAAAATATTTTGTCATTTGAAGGATAATTAACATAACTGTAAGTGGCAAAAGACTTTAATGTAAGATGCACTGCATGAAAAAAAAAAAAGAATACCAACCTTTGCTGTTTGGGGAAGTCATGTTGTCTCTGCTATCCAACATCCTCATCAAGGGTTCTACAAGCTTTTCAATGTCACTCAGTTTTGAATAAAAACCAAATGACACCAGGTAATGAAAAAGTCTTAGCACCTACAAGTAAAGAAAAAAAGAATATAGTCACTTCCACCATACATATGGGCATCAAGCATTCACTATGTATCATGCAGACAATGCATTGAGCCATCCCTTTTGTATCATCCACTGGGCAAGTACAAAGTACTAAATGTTAATTAAACTCAGAAACCCTCTAATATTCTTCAGAACCTTCAATTAAAAATATCAAAGAAAAATTTTTATTTTTGCAATATGTCAAGATAAAATATTCTCAAGATAGTTGCAGTCCAATAATTTCAATACAATGATCTTTGTCATTTGACTGATAACTGCAATTCAATGATCTTTGTCATTTGACTGATAACTGCAATTCAATGATCTTTGTCATTTGACAGATAACTGTTGCACAATGATGTTTGTCATTTGTCAGATAACTGTAGTACAATGATCAAAAAAGATCATTGTACTACAATTATCATTTGACAGATGACTGCAGTACCATGATTTTTGTCCTTTAATAGATAATTGCTGTACAATGTTTGTCATTTGACAGAAAATTGTAGTACAATGATCTTTGTCATTTGACAGGTAACTGCTGCACAATGATGTTTGTCATTTGACAGATAATTGTTGTACAATGTTTGTCATTTGACAGATAATTGTAGTACAATGATCTTTTTCATTTGACAGATAATTTTGGTACCATGCTCTTTTGTCCTTTGACAGATAATTTTTGTACAATGTTTGTCATTTGACAGATAATTGTAGTACAATGATCTTTTTCATTTGACAGATGATTGCAGTACCATGATCTTTATCCTTGACAGATGATTGCAGTATAGTGATCTCTGTCAGGACTTTTAATCTTAAAACCCGTTATCATGGACAGAAAATCATTGCACTCATTTAAGATATTGTCAAGATGTAACCACATGATAAATTTGATTAAATCCATAATTCATATCTTTTTTCTTCATTCATTCAGAGCCAGGTTATTCAACTGGCATAATTCAAACAATTATCAAGAGTTGAGTTTGATAAAATAAATACATTCATGCTTGTTTGTGCTGTCACACTCATAAGACATTTATTAAATCAGGCAAGACCAAAATTTATTTCTATAAGTATCAGCCAATGTGTTGAAAATCTCAGTGAAGTACAAAACTTCAAGCAAGAACCTATTGTAAGTTTGCACTCAGATAATTGCATTTATAAAACTAAATATACAATATAAATTTTTTTTTCATCTTTTTTTTTAAAACTCCAGATTCATTAGTCTAAAAAGTTAAATATCGTAAAAAAAAGTGCATATTACAATACTTACCAATAATAAATAAGCCTTGTGCCTTTAGTTGAAAGACACCCAAGTCAAGACACTTTCCAATAATAAATAAGGCCTTGTGCCTTTAGTAGAAAGACACCCATGTCATGATATTTTCCAATAATAAATTTTGCCTTGTGTCTGTTGAAAACACCCAAGTCAGGATACTTTCCAACAGTAAATGAGGCCTTGTGTCTGTTGAAAACACCCATGTCAGGATACTTTCCAATAGTAAATGAGGCCTTGTGCCTTGGTTTGACACATATCTGACAGATGACCCATTGAGGCCTATACCAGTACATGTATGACAGATGACCCATTGAGGCCTATACCAGTACATGTATGACAGATGACCCATTCAGGCCTATACCAGTTCATGTATGACAGATGATCCATTGAGGCCTATACCAGTACATGTATGACAGATGATCCATTGAGTCCTATACCAGTACATGTATGACAGATGACCCATTCAGGCCTATACCAGTACATGTATGACAGATGACCCATTCAGGCCTATACCAGTACATGCATGACAGATGACCCATTCAGGCTTATGTCAGTACATGTATGACAGATGACCAATTCAGGCCTATACCAGTACATGTATGACAGATGACCCATTGAGGCCTATACCAGTACAGATATATAACAGATGACTCATGGAAGCCTTTACCAGTACATCTAACAGATTACTCACTGAGGACTAAATCAGTACAAATCATGATTAATTGAGGCCTTTACCAGTACATGTATATGACAGATGACCCATTGAGGCCTATACCAGTACATGTATGACAGATGACCCATTGAGTCCTATACCAGTACATGCATGACAGATGACCCATTCAGGCCTATGCCAGTACATGTATGACAGATGACCCATTCAGGCCTATACCAGTACATGTATGACAGATGTCCCATTGAGGCCTATACCAGTACATGCATGACAGACGACCCATTGAGGCCTATACCAGTACATGCATGACAGATGACCCATTGAGGCCTATACCAGTACATGTATGACAGATGACCCATTGAGGCCTATACCAGTACATGTATGACAGATGACCCATTGAGGCCTATACCAGTACATGCATGACAGATGACCCATTGAGGCCTATACCAGTACATGTATGACAGACGACCCATTCAGACCTATACCAGTACATGTATGACAGATGACCCATTGAGGCCTATACCAGTACAGATATATAACACATGACTCATGGAAGCCTTTACCAGTACATCTAACAGATTACTCACTGAGGACTAAATCAGTACAAATCATGACTAATTGAGGCCTTTACCAGTACATGTATATGACTGATGACCCATTGAGGCCTATACCAGTACATATATCGACCGCTCCAGTGGCCTAGTCATTAGAGCGTCCGCCTCAATGCGGGAGGTCGTGGGTTCGATCCCCGGTCGAGTCATACCAAAAACTTCTAAAAATGGTACTAACAGCTGCCTCGCTTGGCACTCAGCATTAAGAGGTTAGTGTTAGAACTGGTCGGCCTGGTGTCAGGATAATGTGACTGGGTGGGACATCATACTACATGTCTGCAGCATGATGCCCCAGTGATAAACATCACTATAAACTGTCACACTGCAGACATTGTAGCGATATGACTGAAAAAATGTTAAAGCTACGTTAAAAAATCCAAATCACACACACCCACCCAGTACATATATCTACTACTGACACTAATTCTTCACCAATACAAAAGTAAAATCTAAGTGGTTACTAAACAAATACACACCTGATGAACAGTGCCCTAACTAACATGAGCAAAACAGAACTCTGCTTATTGTGAAAGAATTTTTAAAAAAAGAATACATCAAAAAACTGATGTAAAAACACTTTGAGGTGCAAAAATAAATAAGTCATTTCCAAAATTATGCAGATGGATTTATCTCTGTACATAAACATTATTATACAAGTAGGAGGAAATGATGCCAGGCCAACAGCAACCCAAACTGAAGAGGACTATGAGAGCCTACTGTTTGCCATACAGCCTGAAAGTCATTATAAGCATTTGATAGATCTCTACAGAAGTGGTTTTCATGAGGGAAGCTATTTTGGGTATCATGTTACTGAATACAATAGCTGATGCCCAGGTCAATTGCAACAGTGACTTCTTAGGGTCATAGGAAATTTCATGTGTGCTATAGTAACCTGACACTGACAGAATACAATAGTGGCTCATAACAGACATAGGAAATTTCTTGTGTGCTACACCTGACACTTACAGAATGCAACAGTGGCTACTTAAAGACAAAGCTCGATTGTGACAACACATTCTGGTGATGGATAGTTAAGCACAGTTGACTTGATGAACTTTTACATTTAATTTTAAAGGTTTGTATAATTTTGTTAAAAGGGTGCATAGCAATGTCACATTATATCCTAAATCACATTGTAATGAAGTAGAGCAATGCCTAATAAGTTACTTAATTGTGTTTCTACTTTGAGTAACTTCAGCTACAGGCAGATGGTGCCCAGGCATATTTTATATGAATATGAATGCTATTCACACTAAGACTGGGTCTTTCACATCAAGTTGAATATGTTGAGACAGCTTTGGACAGAAAAATGGTTATGATAATTTTTATATGTTAATAACAGCTAGCCATACTTGACAGGAGATAAGTATAACTGTCAATTTCCAATGGGTTGCTACTGAAGCTAGAATGTTGTTAGGTAGGTAACCTGGATACAACTTCAACAGAACATGTCCAAAAGAAGAATTCACACCCACTTTGATCAAAATTGGCAATCCATTCTTAGGAAGAAACTGAATGGCTAATGGAACCACATCAGGTTGTAAATATGATTGCTATAGAAACCACATAATGGCTAAGGGAACCACATCAGATGCAGTTGTGATGGAGCATGTACTCAGAAACCAGGTTTGATTGAAAATTGGAACATCCATTCTAGAGAAGTCACAACCAGGTTTGATTGAAAATTGGAACATCCATTCTAGAGAAGTCACAAACAGGTTTGTTATGGAAGAGTTGACCAGAGAGCCAGTCCGATAGCAGAGATGCATTATAGAGGCTTTTAGACAGCTGCTTGAATTGTGATTTGTTAATTCACATTACTACCCACTATACCATTTTGGACGATGAATCAAAGACTTCGGTATGAACAAATAAAATTGGCCATATAGTTGGAGATATATTTGTTTTGGTCTATATCCTCCCTTTCGTGATGGCAAACATGAGGGAAATCATGGAACAGTAGCCTTTGATTGTGACGGGACTCTGACCTGTTGGGTCTTGTGCCTGACCAGCTGGGTTAAATTCTACCACATCTAACCAGAGGATTCTCTCCTTCTGGCTTCAGGGTGAGGGTGTAACATTTAAAACACAAAGTCATTTTGGCAAACTACTGTTTATATCTAATTATGCATATGCTAAAGTTCTGTCTACATCTCCAAGTTCTACACAACAGTTTAGCTAAATGGTTTCTTGATATAGTTGTCCACTTTCATAATATCTGATCCAATATATTAGGTATTCTATCTCTTCTATGAAGTTCCCATCTTGTATATCTTTGTATCTTGTAAGTCCTTTTATGAAGTTCCTCTATTAAATTCCCATTTGTATCTCAAATCTATCTCTTCTCTCTCAGGCATCCATATATGTATACTATACATGTACATGTAGGACTATACTTTTTTTAAAGTATTTTCTTTCATTAGAGTTGACTTGTGACTAGCAGCAAAATGTGACCAATATTGTGCGTGAAAATCAATAGTAATTTTTGGGGGTTTTTTTATCGTCAGAGGTTCCTTTACACCAGTATATGCTGGTTTTTACCGATAAAATTTGCTTCTGTACCGGAAAAAGATGGGGCTGTTGGTATTCATGTACCGACAAACTGTAAAATGTGTTTCAAGTCTTTAAAGTTAACTGTCTCAACATCAAATTCTGTATGAAGCCAACTTATTCCATTCATACAGTTGTAGTCCCATATCCCTCCCGACTTTGACCAGTGACAGTTGGCAAGAACAGAGCACCAGAAGGAGGGTCGGCTAATCTCTTCGATGGAGTGCAAGACTTTGATATTCAAGATAAAAACAATACAAATGAAAGCACTCTTCGTTCTGTTTCAAATTTTAATCCAATCAGTGGTTTTCAGCTTCATTCCGTTTGTGTTGAAGAATATGTGGTCATGGTACTGCGATAGACAATTTTCATTAAAGAAAAATACTGGGCGCTATAGATTTTTTTTACAATACTATTGGTGCTTTTATTTACTCTTGTTCAAAACAAATTAATAACCATGGGGGTGGGAGCAGCTTAGTTTGGAATTTTGCAGGTTTCTATTTATAGATTATTGTGAGTCACGTGATCTAGCCATGCTGAAGTTGAAGGCTTACACTCGCACCAAGCATGGAAACACTTTAACTATTACCGAATTTGTTTTAAATATGTTGTGTAAAACAAATTAGGTATTTAACCTGACAATTTTCCGAGTTACAGATAAGATCAAATTCACTATGCTGTGTGGGACGAATTATATTGTCGTGGTGTTGACATGTAATGATGTCCATTTTGAATGCAGCTTATGTAAAGGTCAGAAAAGCATTCATTCAATTCCCTTACTCTAAAGTGTTGTTTAGAAGATAATCTTCTCCACTCTATGCAAGTGATAAACCATACATTGATGACATTGGTTGATTGGTTGATTTGTACCAGTAAAATCTGGTCTTGTAGCGACTTTTTCTATCATTGTCAATATGAGGTATCAGTAATAGCGGAAATGCCGGATCATTTCTTGTAAAATTTCTCTGAGACGGACATTAAAAGTTGCATTTCATTGAATTAAGCAGGTCCACATGTTGCTTTGGACCAAAACTTATGCCCGACATTAACGCGGTTACCGACTTAACAGGGGTCAAGATAAGCGGGGAAAAAGTAGCATAACAAAGAAAGGTTTTTTGGGGACCTGACCAAAACGCTCAACATACACAGGTTCTCGAGATAACCTAGGTTGAGATAAGTGGGTTTGATTGTATCATATACCAACACCTCCTTTCCTTACATAGAAAATATGATTGGCTAACCCTTACTAATAGTGGGAAAGCCCTCTTCCCCCACAGACCAACATCAATACATATGACCCATTTACCCATATTTGCCATGATGCAGACCCATATACCCAGATTTGTCATAGTGCTTACCCAGTTAACCAGATTGGTCATGATGCTGACCCATTTACCTGGATTTGTCATAGTTTCCTGGGTCCCACAAACTGTTTTCCAAATTCTCACCTCCAACTTGTTAAATAGAAACCTGATACTGATAACTGCTGTGTTTTTCCTGTCCATTCAACTTTTATATTTTAACTTTTCTCACACTAAAAATCACTTTGGCCATATGACCTTGGGAAATCATGGAACAGCAACCTTTGATTGTAACAGGACCTAACCTCATCTGCTCAGAAAAACAAATGGAAGCATAGCATTTTGTACTACTATCAAAGGAAATCTTTTCTTCTCACACCACTGGTTTCTGGCCTCCTAGACATGGCCATGGAAGATGAGATTAGAAGACTGTTATGTATATCTATATTTTCTGTAACTTCTGGTATATGAATTTATTTAATTTTCATAATTTTTATTCATGGTCATAAATTGTATAGAATATTTTCTGTTACAAAATTGTGTGTGTAATTTGGCTCTGTTGAAAACACAAATTACGTAGAATTGATAAATAGATGTTTACGTACGTGTTGACAATTAGTATTAATAATCATAATAATAAGATATCAAATGGTGCCTGTGGCATATTTTCTCAGTGACTGATGGGATATGAAGTTTCAAGCAGAATTCTGTGGCTTCCCCATTGGTTGCGTGAGGTCATGTGAATTTAATAAGTCATGATTTAGTACATTGTAAATAGTGTATGTTGTCAAAATGGCATCCATTTCGAAATACAGTTGCAATTTACAGTATATATAAGGAGAAAGTTAAGCATTCAGTTTCATTCGAATTCCTGAAGTCATTCACGCTTTTAGTGTTCCTGATGTAAGTCTGCAGATGTATTTTATGTAACGTACTTTGATATTTTTCAAGAGGAAAAACATTTGTTTGGACTGTTCCATGGTGGTAGAAAGTGCTCATTATTTGGACAATAATATTATTCTTAAACTGTTATAAATTATTTGAAAGAATTCTGGACAATGCCATCTTGACAATGTCATGGTTCTTGGAGGACCAGTACATTTCTGGTATTCAAGTTATATGGGACTTTTCATTCATTTAGAACTTTCAAAGACTTTCATAAGGACAAATTTGGATTCACTTCATTATACTCTAAGTTCCTCTCACATTTTTTATTTATCACTTTAATAATTAAATTGTTTG
The DNA here is from genome assembly GCA_016617855.1 of Megalonaias nervosa. NCBI lineage: Eukaryota > Metazoa > Mollusca > Bivalvia > Unionida > Unionidae > Megalonaias > Megalonaias nervosa. The sequence continues at coordinate 22,168 of JAECUM010005760.1, forward strand.
TTGAGTTTTACATAACTTGTTGGTTTTGCTTCTTTTCTGATACTTAAGTTTGTGACCATAGAGTCGTAACAGAAGACAAATGCTTTGAGTTACTTGTGTTGATCTTTAGAAACATGGACATGGATAGGAAGGAATCTCTTTCTGCATCTGTGGCAGATATAGAACTAGAAAGTAAGCTGTTCAGTACACAAGCCAAAAGATCTGGTTTAACATCTTTTTTCACTTGAATGTGCACAGTAGGGGAAGGATTGGATTTACCTGGTAGTCTGGAAGGACTGGATTTACATGGTAGTGGAAGGACTGTACTTATATGGTAGTGGAAAGACTAAATTTAGATAGTAGTGGAAGGACTGTATTTACATGTAAGTAGAAAGACTGAATTTTTATGATAGTGAAAGGACTGTCTTTTCATTATTCGTTATGGCAAATATTAGGTTTTTTTAATTTATTACAGCCAATTTTAGGCTTTTTTATTTATTATGACCAATTTTAATTGGTTCCTTTTCAATTTATTATGGTCAGTTTTATAATAGCCATTTTGTATGTTTATTACGGTAAATTTTATAACTGTTTCATTTATTTATTATAGTAACTTTTGCACAAATAAATGATGAAAATACTGTACAAACAATGTGATGCCAATGAAGTTATCACTAACAGAGGGCATATAAAATTCTCACTGTATCAATATCTGCCCCTATTTACCATTAGACATTTATTACCATACATTGTATGGTATCAATATCTGCCCCTATTTACCATTAGACGTTTATTACCATACACTGTATGGTATCAATATCTGCCCCTATTTACCATTAGACATTTATTACCATTGTATGGTATCAATATCTGCCCCTATTTACCATTAGACATTTATTACCATTGTATGGTATCAATATCTGCCCCTATTTACCATTAGACATTTATTACCATACATTGTATGGTATCAATATCTGCCCCTATTTACCATTAGACATTTATTACCATACATTGTATGGTATCAATATCTGCCACTATTTACCATTAGACGTTTATTACCATTGTATGGTATCAATATCTGCCACTATTTACCATTAGACATTTATTACCATACATTGTATGGTATCAATATCTGCCCCTATTTACCATTAGACGTTTATTACCATTGTATGGTATCAATATCTGCCCCTATTTACCATTAGACATTTATTACCATACATTGTATGGTATCAATATCTGCCCCTATTTACCATTAGACATTTATTACCATTGTACGGTATCAATATCTGCCCCTATTTACCATTAGACATTTATTACCATACATTGTATGGTATCAATATCTGCCCCTATTTACCATTAGACATTTATTACCATTGTACGGTATCAATATCTGCCCCTATTTACCATTAGACATTTATTACCATACATTGTATGGTATCAATATCTGCCCCTATTTACCATTAGACATTTATTACCATACATGTGACTGCTGGATACTTGTGGTATATCTTTTGAATGTCAGCTAGCAAACTGAGCAGTGGACCTTAGCCCCTTCCGAAGGTGTTGAGGGCAAGTGACAATGACCAAAATGCCAGGTGAAATGTTGATTAGCTAATTTTATTTGTGAGGTTTCTCTGTGATCTGCTCTTTACAGATTCAGCCCTTATTGTGCACTCTCATGCACACCTTCTTGCAGCAAAAATTGCCTTTCATTTGGCATTGCATAAGGCACATGTCATGTCATATACATGCCACATGTATAGAGCATCTCAAATGAGTAATGACATGATATTGAATTTATGAAATGAATAATGTCCAACTTTTGCAAGCCTTGCCATACTGTTCACAGGTACTCACATAAAAGGTCATGTCATTGTAATCCTAATACATTGCTGATTAAACCTGATAGCTTTGGACATCACTGATCAAACCTGATACCTTTGGAAATCGTTGATCAAACCTGACACCTTTAGAAGTCACTAATCAAACATGATATCTTTGGACATTGCTCATCAAACTTGATATCTTTGGACATCGCTCATCAAACTCGATATCTTTGGACAATGTTCATCAAACTTGGCACCTTTGGACATCTCTCATCAAACTTGATATCTTTGGACATTGCTCATCTAACTTGGCATCTTTGGACATCACTCATCAAACTTGATATCTCTAGACATTGCTTTTCTAACTTGGCATCTTTGGACAAGCAATGTCCTTTATATAATAGGACATCACTCATCAAACTTGATATGTTTGGACCTCGCTCATCAAACTTTATATAAAAGAACATCGCTCATCAAACTTTATGTAATAGGACATTGCTCATCAAACTTTATGTAATAGGACATTGCTCATCAAACTTTATATAACAGGACATTGCTCATCAAACTTTATATAATAGGACATTACTCATCAAACTTTATATAATAGGACATTGCTCATCAAACTTTATATAATAGGACATTGCTCATCAAACTTTATGTAATAGGACATTGCTCATCAAACTTTATATAAAAGAACATCGCTCATCAAACTTTATATAATAGGACACTGCTCATCAAACTTTATGTAATAGGACATTGCTCATCAAACTTTATATAACAGGACATTGCTCATCAAACTTTATATAATAGGACATTGCTCATCAAACTTTATATAATAGGACATTGCTCATCAAACTTTTTATAAAAGAACATCGCTCATCAAACTTTATGTAATAGGACATTGCTCATCACACTTTATATAAAAGAACATCGCTCATCAAACTTTATGTAATAGGACATTGCTCATCACACTTTATATAAAAGAACATCGCTCATCAAACTTTATGTAATAGGACACTGCTCATCACACTTTATATAATAGGACATTGCTCATCAAACTTTATATAATAGGACATTGTTCGTCAAACTTTATATAATAGGACATTGCTCAAACTTTATATAATAGGACATTGCTCAAACTTTATATAATAGGACATTGCTCATCAAACTTTATATAATTGGACATTGCTCATCAAACTTTATGTAATTGGACATTGCTCATCAAACTTTATATAATTGGACCTCTCTCATCAAACTTTATATAATAGGACACTGCTCATCAAACTTTATATAATTGGACCTCACTCATCAAACTTTTATATAATAGGACATTGCTCATCAAACTTTATATAATAGGACATTGCTCATTAAACTTTATATAATAGGACATTGCTCATCAAACTTTATGTAATAGGACATTGCTCATCAAACTTTATGTAATTGGACATTGCTCATCAAACTTTATATAATTGGACCTCTCTCATCAAACTTTATATAATAGGACATCGCTCATCAAACTTTATATAATTGGACCTCGCTCATCAAACTTTTATATAATAGGACATCGCTCATCAAACTTTATGTAATATGACATTGCTCATCAAACTTTATATAATAGGACATTGCTCATCAAACTTTATGTAATAGGACATTGCTCATCAAGCTTTATATACTTGGACCTCACTCATCAAACTTTATATAATAGGACATCGCTCATCAAACTTTATATAATAGGACATTGCTCATAAAACTTTATATAATAGGACCTTGCTCATCAAACTTAATATAATAGGACCTCACTCATCAAACTTTATATAATAGGACATCGCTCATCAAACTTTATATAATTGGACCTCACTCATCAAACTTTATATAATAGGACATCACTCATCAAACTTTATATAATTGGACCTCACTAATCAAACTTTATATAATTAGACCTCTCTCAACAAACTTTTATATAATAGGACATCGCTCATCAAACTTAATATAACAGGACATCACTCATCAAACTTAATATAACAGGACATTGCTCATCAAACTTAATACAACAGGACATTGCTCATCAAACTTTATATAATTGGACCTCACTCATCAAACTTAATATAATTGGACCTCACTCATCAAACTTTATATAATTGGACCTCACTCATCAAACTTAATATAATTGGACCTCACTCATCAAACTTTATATAATAGGACATTGCTCATCCAACTTTATATAATTGGATCTCACTCATCAAACTTTATATAATTGGATATTGCCCATCAAACTTTATATAATTGGATCTCACTCATCAAACTTTATATAATAGGACATCACTCATCAAACTTAATATAATAGGACATTGCTCATCAAACTTAATATGACAGGACACTGCTCATCATACTTAATTTAATTGGACCTCACTCATCAAACGTAATATAATTAGACCTCACTCATCAAACTTTATATAATTGGACCTCGCTCATCAAACTTAATATAATTGGACCTCACTCATCAAACTTTATATAATAGGACATTGCTCATCCAACTTTATATAATTGGACCTCACTCATCAAACTTACATAATAGGACCTCACTCATCAAACTTTACATAATAGGACTTCACTCATCAAACTTTATATAATTGGATCTCACTCATCAAACTTTATATAATAGGACATTGCTCATCAAATTTTATATAATATGACCTCACTTATCAAACTTTATATAATAGGACCTCACTCATCAAGCTTTATATAATAGGACCTCACTCATCAAACTTTATATAATAGGACCTCACTCATCAAACTTTATATAATAGGACCTCACTCATCAAACTTAATATAATAGGACCTCGCTCATCAAACTTTATATAATAGGACATTGCTCATCAAACTTTACATAATAGGACCTCACTCATCAAACTTTATATAATAGGACCTCGCTCAACAAACTTTATATAATAGGACATTGCTCATCAAACTTTACATAATAGGACCTCATTCATCAAACTTAATATAATAGGACCTCACTCATCAAACTTAATATAATAGGACCTCACTCATCAAACTTTACATAATAGGACATTGCTTATCAAACTTTATATAATTGGACCTCACTCATCAAACTTAATATAATATGACCTCACTCATCAAACTTTATATAATAGGACCTCACTCATCAAACTTTACATAATAGGACATTGCTCATCAAACTTAATATGTTTGGACCTCACTCATCAAACTTAATATAATAGGACCTCATTCATCAAACTTTATATAATAGGACATTGCTCATCAAACTTTATATAATTGGACCTCACTCATCAAACTTTATATAATAGGACCTCACTCATCAAACTTTATATAATATGACCTCACTCATCAAACTTTATATAATTGGACATTGCTCATCAAACTTTATATAATTGGACCTCACTCATCAAACTTAATATAATAGGACATTGCTCATCAAACTTTATATAATTGGACCTCACTCATCAAACTTAATATAATAGGACATTGCTCATCAAACTTTATATAATATGACCTCACTCATCAAACTTTATATAATTGGACCTCACTCATCAAACTTTACGTAATAGGACCTCACTCATCAAACTTTACATAAAAGGACCTCACTCATCAAACTTTACATAATAGGACCTCACTCATCAAACTTTACATAAAAGGACCTCACTCATCAAACTTTACATAATAGGACCTCACTCATCAAACTTTATATAATTGGACCTCACTCATGAAACTTTATATAATAGGACATTGTTCATCAAACTTTGTATAATAGGACATTGTTCATCAAACTTTATATAATAGGACCTCACTCATCAAACTTTATATAATTGGACCTCACTCATCAAACTTTATATAATAGGACCTCACTCATCAAACTTTATATAATTGGACCTCACTCATCAAACTTTATATAATAGGACCTCACTCATCAAACTTTATATAATTGGACATTGCTCATCAAACTTAATATAATTGGACATCACTCATCAAACTTTATATAATAGGACATTGCTCATCAAACTTTATATAAAGGACCTCACTCAAAATCGAACTGTACATATTGCTGATATCAACACCAAATGTGATTACAATCTGAGTAGAAATATGTCCTTTAAATTGTTGACAAGCTCGGCCAAGAAACTGCATGACATTATCATTAATATGAGTGAATGTTGCTTATAACTGAGGGTCTTCATTATATAATCTTACTTATTATATGCTCATTTTTTTTCTCCATTAACTTTACATTGTCAGAAACATGCAATATTTTATGATACTGCACTCACACGCAACTTCATATTGAACTCACATGTGCCCAATAGTGTATTAGGAACTACTTTGTAAACAAATCATGTACACTCTCAAGAAGATGCTTTACGTTTTGGTTGATTAAATTTGTTTCTGAATGAACTAATTTAAAGCAGATGTTTCGCGGACTGCCACATACCAGCTGCTTTGCCACATTCCGCGTTAACTTTTTTGATACAATATTTCAGATTTAGGCTAGCTATAGACGCCAGACAGGGTCCTTACAAATAACATGCAAGTGACAATGCATAAACTGTCTTCTTTAGCTGGTAATAAGAATGGCAAAAAATATACTTACAGTTTTACATCCTGAATCTCCTCAAAATGTACATTCTTAGTTCTGCAAATCCAAATTACATGAGCCCTGTCATGGGTTTTCAAGCTTGATTACACATTACGAAATTGTACTGTAATTTCGACTATATTCCAAGTGCAATTACATTCTCCTTACTACACTCAAAATGAAATAAACATTATACAGTAAAACCTGTTATGAGAAACCGCCCCTTCTGCCAACAAAAAGTGGTCTCTCAAGACAGGCGGTCTTTCATAGCAGGTTTGTACAAAAATACCAGTTTCCAAGGTCCAGTTTCAGAACAATTTCAAGAAAAATAACCACAATCACTGTACATATATTCTATTCTTTATTAATAGTTGTTGCTAAAATATTGTATGCATTCATCTAAAAACGAAATTATATTGTAATAAAGATATACTTCTATCATTAAACATGAAATCACATTTACATTTGAAGATCACATATTTTAGCATATGAAATCGTTTCTGAATTACTCGTTTTCCTTTAAACAACCTAAATTTGTTTTACCAACGTTTAAACCGCTTTTTTTTCGAGTGGTCTGCACTTTTTCACTTTTTTCAGTTACAATAATTATTTTCTCCACCCTTAAAATTTGTCTCTTTTTAGTTGGAGGTTCGTCCATTGTTATTAAAATTCTATGTGTTAAAATTATTAGTGCTCAGTTGTAACCTCGAACGTAAAGACGGTGGCTGTGGGAAAATATGAAAAATCTATACATGTGCATTGCATATCTAACAATTAATGAAATAAAAAGAAACAATTATCTCATCCAGAAACAGGACCATTTACTCAGTGACAAACATCTTCATTCAAAGATAACATGCAGGGATTAACTCTATAAGCAAAGTGTGTAGCCCGGTCGCACCAACTTGAATAGACGACAGCTTTGTGATTGGGATGTCATCACTTAACATGGGGGGGGGGAACAAACATCACAAGTCTTGAGCACTATCAATCGAATCCCGCAAATGATTCTCTCTTGCTGGTTTAATAGACAATGACCTTATTCACCCTCAGCAATACCAATTAACTCGAGAAAAACAAAATATGCAACCACCACGTCAACTTTGACACTTCAACGGCATTTCATGACATGTACATTAGCCTGGTTTACGGACTGTAGCATCTATCACTGGTAGCAACAATCCTTTTTTAAATATTCTTTTGATATTTGTTTTTGATCAGAACAATCGATACTAATCAAGCGGTCGTTGTAATAATTGATTACATAAAGGTCACTGGTGTCTGTCAGTTCTCGCGATACAGTAGTCATAGGGATGCCAGGTCCTACAAAGGCCGGGAAGCAGGTTAATTACGGGAATAATTAGTCTGGTTCCCTGCTTTGCATGCTTTCTGATTTCCTCACCACTATATGAATAATGGAGAACAACACAAGGAGCACACGAAGCAGGGAACCAGACTGGGAAATAATCTCCATATACTTTAGTCTGGTTTATGACAGAAACTGTAAAACACTACAAGCCTAGCACACAAAAAAATCAGAGATCGGTAGCCAGCCTATTTTTTTTTTATTTTTTTTTTTTTTTATATTTGGAACAGTATGGGCGGTCGTTCTTACAGCGATTAAACAAAGGTTGGTGGAGTTTATCCTCGTTTTTTGCAATGCGGTCATTCATAGCAGTGTTGAAATGCACATTTTGCCAAGATATCGCAGCCTCTGGTCGCGTTCAGCAGGTGGTCGCTCATAGCAGAGCGTTTATATAATAAAATCAATCCGTGCATTACGATTGTGGTCGTACATGACAGGAGGTCGCTCAAGACAGTTTTTACTGTATTCCATAGCAATTTTTTTCATAATTGCAATTGAAAGACTTCATATTTTTCCCACATTATGATTTCAAACAGTTAATGACAGAACAGAAACACACTTGCAGATGTCAACACGCTTCTCCCTTACTGCTTCAATCCGATGTATTTCATGTAGAATTGGCACAGATAAATCCAATCCATAACCATGAAATTTCATAGCATCGACAAAAATACCAAAATCTATTCATGCCAGATCAAATGGAAAAGTTGTTGCAATGTGCATTCATTCACAATATGACTCTAAATTTCAATTTTAAGTAGACCAAAGTGCCATTTTCTTTTGAAAGTTATGTCTAGTGCATGACTAAGTTCAAATTTATCTGGGTGGAGTTATGTGCACATTAATAATGTTGTTGTGTAATGATGAATCTGCACTTGTGTATTTAGTTTGGAATACGGCATACATTCAGTTACTTTGTTTCTTGTAGTCTTTTTTTTGTTTATATAATTAAGCCTTATGTAGAATAAGAAAATGAGCATATAATAAAAAGGTTGCTGCATTTGTATGGGTAAATATGAACTCGTTTTGTCGGATAGATATACTGCACTCCCAAGGTCATGCAGTATTTCCATCCGAAAAACTCGTTCATATTTTCCCATACAAATGCAGTAACCTATAAATACAAAACATCAGATTGAAATTTAACCAGGAATGCAACCCCACGAGTGTTGACAAAAAGGTGTTGATGGATGGAGTGCCAAGATACACAACAAAGACGTACAATAAGTCCATTTGGACCTTGGCCAGGTGAGCTGAAACTATATCATAATCTTATTAGTCAAAGGACCAATTAGATTAAAGTAAACCAAATGACTACATTTAATCTTCAAACATCTTAATAAGGATTGGACTTTATTGAGAAGTACAAACTAGGAACCTATGCAGAGCCTATTAATTGATTCTGCAATGGACATGAACCTATGCAAAGCTAAATAAATGATTTTGCAGATGGATAAGAACCTATGAAAAGCTAAATAATTGATTTTGCAGATGGATAGGAACCTATGCAGAGCCAAATAATTGATTTTGCAGATGGATAGGAACCTATGCAGAGCCAAACAAATTGATTTTGTAAATGGACAGGACCCTATGCAGAGCTAAATAATTGATTTTGCAGATGGATAGGAACCTATGAAAAGCTAAATAATTGATTTTGCAGATGGATATGAAGCTGTAGAGCCAAATAATTGATTTTGCAGATAGATAGGAACCTATGCAGAGCCCAACAAATTATTTTGCTGATGGATAGGAACCTGTGCAAAGCTAAATAATTGAATTTGCAGACAGATGCAGAGCTAAATATTTGATTTTGCAGATGGACAGGAACCTATGCAAAGCTAAATAAATGATTTTGCAGACAGATGCAAAGCTAAATAAATGATTTTGCAGATGGCTCAGAGCCCTCTGTTATACATACCTGCTTAGTCAGCATGTTTTTTCCAATATTGGAGGCCACCATGCTGCAGTTCTTTTCAAGGAATTCAAAACTCCAATCTCTTAATTGGATATATGTCTCTGAGAGGCTGCTAATGTCCGCTTGATTCTTAAAATCATGGAACAACACATATTAGAATGTCTGCTTGATTCTTATAATCAAGGAACAACACATATTAGAATGTACACTTGATTCTTAGAATCATGGAACAACACATATTAGAATGTCTGCTTGATTCTTAAAATCATGGAACAACACATATTAGAATGTCTGCTTGATTCTTAAAATCATGGAACAACACATATTAGACTGTCTGCTTGATTCTTAAAATTATGGAACAACACATATTAGAATGTTTGCTTGATTCTTAAAATCATGGAACAACACATATTAGAATGTCTGCTTGATTCTTAAAATCATGGAACAACATATATTAGAAAGTCTGCTTGATTCTTAAAATCATGGAACAACACATATTAGAATGTCTGCTTGATTCTTAAAATCATGGAACAACATATATTAGAATGTCTGCTTGATTCTTAAAATCATGGAACAACACATATTAGAATGTCTGCTTGATTCTTAAAATCATGGAACAACACATATTAGAATGTACACTTGATTCTTAAAATCATGGAACAACACATATCAGAAGGTCCGCTTGATTCTTAAAATCATGGAACAACACATATTGGAATGTACACTTGATTCTTAAAATCATGGAACAACACATATTAGAATATCCGCTTGATTCTTAAAATCATGGAACAACATATATTAGAATGTCCACTTGATTCTTAAAATCATGGAACAACACATATTAGAATGTCCGCATCATTATTAAAATCATGGAACACCACATATTAGAATGTCCGCTTGATTCTTAAAATCATGGAACAACACATATTAGAATGTACACTTGATTCTTAAAATCATAGAACAATATTGTCATAATCATTTATTAAATTAAAAATTACTGGGCTACTGTACTTTAAAAAGAAAAGAAATGGAAGAATTTCTTTATATTTATTTTATTTTGTAACATAAATTAACTGATGAATTTCTTCATTCTTCTTGGTTTAAAAAAGTCTGCTTATTTATAAATGTTGGAGTAAGTTTTCTATGTGAGATACGAAATGAGGTAAATTGCAATAATGATAATGCATCATAATTAAAGTTATGAGGAAATATATTTTTTAATTTATGATGCACAGAACATTTAAGGTTTGGGAAAGGATATATAAATGGACTACTGTAGGTTCATGTACGTTGTTGATTCAAGAGTACACTCTGTGTGCTTACTGACATCCTATAATACAAACCACTAAAACGCAGAGAAAAATATGACTACTTAAGAATAACATGTAAAAATCTCACTTTGAGACAAATCTGAGATGGCTACTCAGACTGAGATCATGCCCTGAAATGGCTACTCAAAGAGACATTATGCACTATACCTCTTCCTTGTCAAGGTCTTTATAGACGTAGGACAGTTGAACTCGGCCCACTTGAGAGTGATTGTCTGAGATATCCACAAACATTTCTGAAATATGTTATTTTCGTATGATTAAGTTTAGTTTGTTAGATAAAGCTCTGGAATATATTTGGCATATAACTAATGCTGCATTTGCATATTTTATGTTGATAAATAATTCACTACATTTTTATTTTTCATGAAATTGTTGAAAATTCATGGACATACTTTGTGATTAAAATATATCATCTTCATTCATATTTGTTTTGTTATCATTCAAATTTGTTTTGTTTGTATGGCCACAACACCAAGCCACTTTCATTCAAATATTTTTGATAGTATTGCCACAATGCCAGGCCACTTTCATTCAAATTTTTTTGTTAGTATTGCCACAATGCCAGGCCACTTTCATTCAAATTTTTTTGTTAGTATTGCCACAATGCCAGGCCACTTTCATTCAAATTTTTTTGTTAGTATTGCCACAATACCAGGCCACTTTCATTCAAATTTTTTTGTTAGTATTGCCACAATGCCAGGCCACTTTCATTCTGATCTGATGCAGTTTATGAGATGACTGGTGTAAATATCTGAAGTAATACAGCCAATATTTAATGGCTAATCAGCCCCGTTTGTATAGCGACTTAAATACCAGAATGCTAGTAACACAGCCCATATTTAATGGCTAATCAGCCCCGTTTGTATAGTGACTTAAATACCAGAATGCTAGTAACACAGCCCATATTTAATGGCTAATCAGCCCCGTTTGTATAGTGACTTAAATACCAGAATGCTAGTAATACAGCCCATATTTAATGGCTAATCAGCCCCGTTTGTATAGCGACTTAAATACCAGAATGCTAGTAATATAGCCCATATTTAATGGCTAATCAGCCCCGTTTGTATAGCGACTTAAATACCAGAATGCTAGTAATATAGCCCATATTTCATGGCTAATTAGCCCCGTTTGTATAGTGACTTAAATACCAGAATGCTAGTAACACAGCCCATATTTAATGGCTAATCAGCCCCGTTTGTATAGTGACTTAAATACCAGAATGCTAGTAATATAGCCCATATTTAATGGCTAATCAGCCCCGTTTGTATAGTGACTTAAATACCAGAATGCTAGTAACACAGCCCATATTTAATGGCTAATCAGCCCCGTTTGTATAGTGACTTAAATACCAGAATGCTAGTAATATAGCCCATATTTAATGGCTAATCAGCCCCGTTTGTATAGTTACTTAAATACCAGAATGCTAGTAATATAGCCCATATTTAATGGCTAATCAGCCCCGTTTGTATACATATAGTGACTTAAATACCAGAATGCTAGTAATATAGCCCATATTTAATGGCTAATCAGCCCCGTTTGTATAGTGACTTAAATACCAGAATGCTAGTAATATAGCCCATATTTAATGGCTAATCAGCCCCGTTTGTATAGTGACTTAAATACCAGAATGCTAGTAACACAGCCCTTATTTAATGACTAATCAGCACCATTTGTATAGCGACTTAAATACCAGAACGCTAGTAACACAGCCCATATTTAATGACTAATCAGCACCATTTGTATAGCGACTTAAATACCAGAATGATAGTAACACAGCCCATATTTAATGGCTAATCAGCCCCATCTGTATACATATAGTGACTTAAATACCAGAATGCTAGCTATAAAATAGGATCTGATACTGCAGATTGATGTTTTAATAGTTGTTTGAAGATCTTTCTAAATTATTTTAGAAGGATTCATTGCATGGATTAAGCACATTTCATTTGAATTCATAAAAGATTCAACGGCACAGAAACACACTTCATTTGAATTTATAAAGGATTCAATGGCATGAAAACATACTTCATTTGAATTTATAAATAATTCAATTGCATGGATTAAGCACACATAGTTAGAATTAATAAAGGACTCAATATGGCATGGATTAGGCACACTTCCTTAGAATTTATGAAAGATTCAATGGCATGGATTAGGCACCCTTCAAGTGAATTTATAAAGGATTCAATTGCATGGAAAAACACTTCATTGGAATTTATAAAGAATTCAATGGCATGGAAACACACATCATTAGAATACACAAAAGATTCAATGGCATGGATTAAGCACATTTCGTTAGAATTTTTAAAAGGATTCAAATGGCATGGAAGCATACTTCATTAGAATTGATAAAGAATTCGGTGGCATGGAAACACACATCAATAGAATTTATAAAAGATTTAATGGCATGGAAGCATACATCATTAGAGTATAAAAGATTGAATGGCATGGATTTTAAAAAACTTCATTAGAATTTGTAAATAATTCAATGGCATGGAAACACACTTCATTAGAATATACAAAACATTCAATGGCATGGATTAAGCACACTTCATCAGAATTTATAAAGGATTCAATGGCAAGAAAACACACTTCATGAGAATTTATAAAGGATTCAAAGGCATGGATTAAGCGCACTTCATTAAAATTTATAAAGGATTCAATGGCATGGATTAAGCATACTTCATTAAAATTTATAAAGGATTCAATGGCATGGATTAAGCACACTTCATCAGAATTTATAAAGGATTCAATGGCATGGAAACACACTTCATGAGAATTTATAAAGGATTCAATGGCTTGGATTAAGCGCACTTTATTAAAATTTATAAAGGATTCAATGGCATGGATTAAGCACACTTTATTAGAATTTATAAAGGTTTCAATGGCATGGATGAATCAAACTTCAATTTTTTAAAGGATTCATTGCATGTATTAAGCACACTTTATTAGAATTTTTAAAGGATTCATTGGATATACTAAGCACACTTCATTAGAATTCATAAAGGATTCAATTGCATGGAAACACACTTCGTTAGAATTTATAAAGAATTCAATGGCATAGAAGCAAACTTCATTAGAGTTTAATATATTGGACATCAAGAATTGGAAATCCTTTGCTCATATATTTTAAATATCTGTGATGTTTTGATCAACAAGAAAATTCTTAACTCGCCTTGCTTGGAATAGATATATATATGAATGTTTCTTAATGCTACGGAGGTAATAAGACATGGGTCAGAACACCTTATCTTTAAGTTTGTACTAAAAGTTAATTAGCTTGTGAACAAAGTTACAATTAAAATGTCCCAACTGGATTGCATAGCAATGTGTACATCAGAAATCTTTGATCACCATAGAGCAGTCTGCTGTAAAATAAATCCTTTTACTTAAAATCACACTGAAAAGTGGTCACCATGTCAATGCCATTACTGGTTTCATTATTACTGTATATGTTATTATTATGCATAACAACTTCTTGGTAAAATTAAATTTGCTATCAGCTAATACAAGCAAGATAAATGTTCTGAAATACAGTTTCTGGCTTACTGATTATAAGATCACAATATCTGGCACGCAACAGGTCAGGGAGTTCCTCATTTTTCAGACACACAAATGCCCCTTCCCATGATAGGTAGTTCAATTGCTGTGTGATAGCCTCAACAGACTCCTTGTTATGACCCTGTAAAAAATAGAGACTTCCCAGACATGTGATCCAAATTTGACAATGATGAAAAGGTGATGTTTCAGGTATAAAATGTATCAGTTCTACTCATTCTGACACAAAAAATATTATTACATTTTATTACAAATGTATCAGTTCTACTCATTCTGACAGAAAATATGTACATTTTATTGCAAATGTATCAGTTCTACTCATTCTGACACAAAAATATTAAAAATGGCAGGTAGCAGATTGTACATAACACTCTCTGTTACTATGGAAACCATTCTATGAAGGGAAAGTCTGACTGCAAAAACTGCCCTAAGATTAATCTCAGTGGAAAGACCAGACAAGTTGGACTACAGAGACTGCCTCTAAGATTAATCTCAGTGGGAAGACCAGACAAGTCATACTGCAAAAACTGCTCTAAGATTTAATCTCAGTGGGAAGACCAGACAAGTCATACTGCAAAAACTGCCCTAAGATTAATCTCAATGGGAAGACCAGACAAGTCATACTGCAAAAACTGCCCTAAGATTAACCTCAGTGGGAAGACCAGACAAGTCATACTGCAAAAACTGCCCGAAGATTAAGCTCAGTGGGAAGATCAGACAAGTTATACTGCAAAAACTGCCCTAAGATTAATCTCAATGGGAAGACTAGATAAGTCTGACTACAGAGACTGCCCCTAAGATTAATCTCAGTGGGAAGACCAGACAAGTCTGACTGCAAAAACGGCCCTAAGATTAATCTCAGTGGGAAGACCAGACAAGTCTGAAGAGACTGCACCTAAGATTAATCTCAGTGGGAAGATCAAACAAGTCTGACTGCAGATCAGTCTCAAAGTGCATATAGCATTAGTCTTCATTAGACTTAAACTATAGTGGAAAAGATGAGGGAAGTATGAGAGGGAGATAATTTAAAAGATAGTTCCTTTTTTAACCATCATCCTCCCAAACTAGTGAAGAATAAATTGGCAAGTAACTAATATACAGTTGTATGTTGGATAGCATGTTTTAGAGAATTGCTAAGTGAATTGACTTGTTCATTGGTTATTAGCATTGTTGATTTGGGGTAGGGATCCTATTGTTCTTAGCAGTGGGGATTTGGGGTTAAATTCATGCTTTGGAATGAACACAAAGTCCACAAAAGGTAACCACTAAAATAATTATTTCAGAGTATATATGTCATTATTTAAAGGGTAACCACTAGAACTGTGAAGGGTAACCACTAAAACAATGAAGGGTAACCACTAAAATAGTGAATTCAGAGTAAATATGCCATGGTTTTGAAGGGTAACCACTAAAACAGTGAAGGGTAACCACTAAAATAGTGAATTAAAGAGCATTCATGTAATGATTTGAAGGGTGACCACTAAATTAGTGAATTAAAGAGTATTCATGTCATGCTTTGAAAGATGACCAATAAATTAGTGAATAATTATGATGCATGCTTCAATGAGCTTCAATGAGATCTAATACTTAAGTGATTTAATATATATATATATATATATATATATATATATATATATATATATACTGGAGACTGAGGCACACTCTAAATGAAATCTAAAACTGATAATTTAATATACATACTGTATCGTGATTGAAGTACACTTCAATGAGATATAATACTAGTGACTTAATTCAGGCACACATCAATGAGATATAATACTAGTGACTTAATTCAGGCACACCTCAATGAGATATAATACTAGTGACTTTATTCAGGCACACATCAATGAGATATAATACTAGTGACTTAATTCAGGCACACATCAATGAGATATAATACTAGTGACTTAATTCAAGCACACATCAATGAGATATAATACTAGTGACTTAATTCAAGCACACATCAATGAGATATAGTACTAGTGACTTAGTTCAGGCACACATCAATGAGATATAATACTAGTGACTTAACTCAGGCACACTTCAATGAGATATAATACTAGTGACTTAATTCAGGCACACATCAATGAGATATAATACTAGTGACTTAATTCAGGCACACTTCAATGAGATATAATACTAGTGACTTAATTCAGGCACACTTCAATGAGATATAATACTAATGATTTAATAGACATATGGTGACTGAGGCACACATCAAAAAAGATCTAATAATAATAATTTAATATATATGTTGGTGATTGAGCAATACTTCAAACAATATCTAATGAAAGTTTCCTAACTTAAATATGTGACGGTTAAGCAGGAGATCCGTGATCTTGCTGTCTTGATTACCTTAGGAGATCTGTGATCTTGCCATCTTGATTACCTTAGGAGATCCATGATCTTTCGCTGTCTTGATTACCTTAGGAGATCTGTGATCTTGCCATCTTGATTACCTTAGGAGCAACCTGATGGAAGTACATGCACACAGCAAAGAGCAGGGAGGCAGATGGTTAATTGGACAGAGTGATAAATGGATTAAGGGAGAGGTGAGGTAAAATAGAAACAACAGACACTTAATAGAATTAGTTGGACAAACAGAGAGACAAATGGATTAACCAAGAGGTGGGAAGGTCGAATAGAAACACCAGACATTTAATTTAATTAATTTGACAAACAGAGAGACAAATGGATTAACCAAGAGGTGGGAAGGTCGTACAGAAACACCAGACATTTAATTTAATTAATTTGACAAACAGAGAGACAAATGGAATAACCAAGAGATGGGAAGGTCAAATAGAAACACCAGACACTTAATAGGAATTGCATTCTGTTTATATGCAATTCTGTTTATATGCAAATTCTGTTTATAAGCAATTCTGTCTGCTTTTGTGTTGAATTACATATCTTGCATTAACTGTGCAGATGATTTATGTCACAGATACCAGTGTTTATTCAGTCCCAAATCAGGTACTCTAACATATATACTTACATGGCACAGGAATCCAAATAATTATAACTAATGTGTTTATATAACACAGGAATCCAAATAATTATAATGAATGTACTTACATGACAGAGGAATCCAAAATACTTCTAACAGATGTAAATACATGACACAGGAATCTAAACAGTTCTAAAAGATGTACTTACATGACACATGAATCCAAATAACTCTAACACATGTACTTACATGGCACAGAAATCAAAAATAATTCTAACACACATACTTTCATGTCACAGGATTCCAAATAACCCTATTACATATACTTACATGGCACAGGAATCCTAATAACCCTATCAGATGTACTTACATGACACAGGAATCCAAATAGCTCTAACTGATGCTCAAGAAACAAGTATTCATCCTTGTCCTTGTTCTCCTGTACACAAAATTATAAAATATACATAATGAGAATCATATATTATTTTATTTTGCTTCATATATTTACTTATAAGTTGTGTCCAAACATCAGAAACCCTGATCTGCCATCATTATTTTGTTTGTTTAATTCATTGCCCCCAACAAGCTGCATAGATCTGCAATCACATTTTCTGAAAACAGATCTGGGCATGTACAATTTACAGTTGGATTTAACTTATATATCAGTATATATCAATATATATCAGTATATATCAGTACAACAAATATACATGACCGCTTCAGCCTATAGAGAATACCCATTCAATTTTATAAAATTAGGGGCTCTGTGCATTATAGAACACAAAAAATTAATTGCAAAATATCAATAAACATGTTATTTGTTGAAAATGATGTAGCCAGTATGATGAGTATGTCATTAAGACTTGGGTATTCCCAAATCCATTACATTCACATGGGTTTTCCCAACTCTATGACATTCCAACTCTATTACATTCCAACTCTATTACATTCACTTGGGTATTCCCAGTTCTAGAACAATCACTTGGGTATTTCCAGTTCTAGAACATTCACTTGCATATTCCTAAACCTATTCCCAAGTCTAGTACATTTTGTTTTTGAAATACAAAGGTTACTGATATATGCAATACTTGTCATGGTCGCATATATTGCTGTCAGTTGATGGTACAGTGTTGACCATTTAGATAATTACCCTCCTTATGTTTAATGTATCTATATATATATATATATATATATATATATATATATATATATATATATATATATATATATATATATATAAGATGCAAAACAATGGAAGAATGTACATATATGTGATGTCAAAATGGCATGGAGATGTCAAGCTAACTCATGTCATATTATGGTAACTGCTTTTATAAATAAAGCTCCTCATGCTTTTTTCTATTTTTAGTAACAGTTGCCTTATTTGATATGGATTGACATAATATGGATTAATCTGAAAGGCCTAGGATACGTTCTGTCAAATGTGGTCAATTTCTGCTGAGTAATTTCCACAAATAGATTTTTATATTGCCAGTAACAGGAGCCATGTATGATATTGGATCAGCTTTATTTGTACAAAAAAGGAAAACACACTCATGTCAGGATGCCATGAAGCAAATTTGGTCAAATTATTTATCATCAGCTGTTTAGAAGAAGTTACGTAAAGAATTTACTATCTTTAATAATGTTGGCCATATCTGATAAAAAATCTGTAAAACCTTCAAGACAAAATGATTTTTGTTAAATTTGTTCAAATTATGCACAGAGATTTCTGAGAAGTCTCTTAAATGTTTTAATCATTAGTACAAATTTGAAAGGCAGTTATGCCACGATGCTTTCTATCAAATTCCAAAAAATTATGTTATATGGTTATTGAGATTAAGTCATTTAAATAGGTTTCAATGTTTTTGATTCCAGGTCTTAAAATATATCATAGAAAGAAAATGAAACCAACAATTTAAGTAAAATCAGCAAGCAATTTATTTCCTTACAATAAAAAGTGAAAATTCAAGAGACACTGGCAATATTGTGAATTTTAGTAATGGGCATAATATTTGATGGTATAGCATTATTGGTTTTATAAAACTGAACAGCCATCATGTCATAACTTTCTGTCAAATTTGATCAATTCTATTCAGCATTGATTACTTTTTCTTTGGAAACCAATGAAATTTAAACAGATGGCCTCAGTTAACGAGTAACAGAAAAGTCATTTAAAAATCAATACATTTCAAAAAGAGTCGCAAAAAAATGTTTTGTTTCGTATGTGCTGATCGTCAACTCATTAATGACATAGTACCCTGATAATACCAATGCACTATATAAAACTGTATAAATATTTATTTTTTTTAATTGATAATTGTATATCCTTTATAACAATCTAATTATATGTATGACTGTTTGTCTCTATTTTATTTTATTATTTTAAACTGTGCAAAATCCATTTTATGTACCGAACATGTCTCATAAGCTGTACAAAACCCATTTCATGTACGAAGCATGTCTCATAAGCTGCATAAATTAACTTAATGTACAAAACATGTCTCATAAACTGTACAAATCCTTTTCATTTACAAAACATGTCTCATAAGCTGTACAAAATCCATTTCATGTATAAAACATGTCTCCTAAGCTGTACAAATCCATTTCATGTACAAAACTCCATGTGTAGCTGAGATTGCTCACATTGCTTACACTAGCCTTATGACAAAAGCATGATGGTAATTGTCAAATTTGGTTGCAAAAGGTTAGGTAGTATTTGAAGACATGTCTTATCAAAACGGTATACTTGAAAGCATGTCATATCAACAGAATATATTTCAAAACATGTCATATCAAAAGAGCATACTTGAAAATATGTCATATCAAAAGAGTTTATTTGAAAACATGTCAAATCAAAATGGTATTTTAGTTGAAAATGTGGTGGACATATTTAAAAGCAGATTACTGGTTAAGCAAATAATATCAAAAGGAAACATTATTTATATTTTTCTCTTTTTATATATATATATATATATATATATATATATATATATATATATATATATATATATATATATATATTGGTCTCACCTGACTGTACCCTTTCCATTGACCCCAATTGTATCCTTTGTAGAAAACAATTTCTTCTCCAAAGGACAAACTTCATAAACATATTGATTAAGAACTTTTGCAAATGAAGCAGTTTATAAATTGTGTTATTTTGTGGTACAGATTGGCAAGTATACAGATTGCCAAGACTTTGATGCCATTTTTTATGTAAAGGTAGTCAGATATATTTTTAGATCCACATCCTGTACATGAAATAACTGAACAACTGCTGATTCTCTCCATTCAATAAAATTTAAGTTAATCACACATTTCCTTTTAAAGTTATTTAATTATTATAGAGGCAATGACTGCATAATCTGATACAACACTGGCACAATTTGTACACAAATGAATAGATTTAGCAACGTATATGAGTTGATCTATCAGTGTGACATTTTCCATATCTATGTCTCGGGTAGGCTAATATTCCCTGAGCTGTCAGCGTGACATTTTCTATATCTTTGTCTCTGGTAGGCTAATATCCCCTGAGCCATCAGCATGAAATTTTTTGTATCTATGTCTCTGGTAGGCTAATATCCCCTGAGCTGTCAGCATGACATATTCTGTGACTCTGGTAGGCAAATATCCCCTGAGCTGTCAGTGTGACATTTTCAATATGTCTCTGGTACGCTAATAACCCTAGCCCTAACCCTAATCCATTAACCCAAGTGAATGTAATAGAGTTGGGAATACCCAGGCTTTACATACAAGTCACTCAAGTGTGAACGTTAGATTACAGTGACCTAATTTTAATATGGTACAGTTGCTCTCATGGAGATACATTCACACACTAGTGTTAATGAGTCTGCACATAATATGGTAGAAGATAGTGATGATGTAATTATTACAAAGCTGAAAATTCCAAAGCCAATCAAGTGTTAAAATTAGGTCACAGTTACCTACAAATGGTATCTTTAAACGGACTTCCTGGAGATGCATCTAAATACTAATTTCCATGAGTGAAGGTGAAATAATGTCCAATTAATGAGCTGTAATAAACAGCAACAAATGAATCAAGAAAAACACAAACACATGAATGAATGAGTTTGAATTTATATTGCCAGCTCCATTTCATTTGTGAGGGGATTAACAAATTTCAAAAATGAAGTACGGTGAATTTCTATTTGTGGGTTTCAATATTCATGGTTTTGTCATGAAATACCATTTTGCAATTACTTAAATTGGCAGAAATGGAAAGGGGTCTTTTAGTCTTCATGAAAAGAAAAGCAATATTTGGTGGGATTTTTTATTCATGAGCAACCATGACATCATAGAATATTGGTCTCACGTGACAAAAATTGAATCCAAAAGAGTCAAAATATATTATCAAATCTGGTCCTTTTTTTCTTTGTAAACAGTTTTATTTCTTTAGTACAAGTCACATGGGTCATGTAGGCATTCAACACTGACTATTTCAGTAATGGGTGTTATTTTTTAGAATTTGATTCTACATACCTCTAATTTTCAAGTATTCACTTCATTTGGATTTTTATACATCCATATTCCTTTGGAAGGTAATTATTTGAATGCCCTGATAGGTGTATACGGCTAAATCAGTGTTAAAGTATGTAGACATTTTTGAACGAAATGAACCTAAAGGTGTGATCCAGTACAATCCGGATTGAATGTCACACGCTGTGATGTCACAATGTAAGCTATGCACATCGATAAACAAATTCGTACTACCCTTGAAGGTGATGATTCCACTTGATGTGCTCTTATTTTGACCCAGCACATGGCCACCTTTGTAAAAGTCCATAGCAGTTGATAATTTTCATCTGGAAGTTTCTTGGTGACAGTTAAGGAGCAGAGTATTCAATAATCAGGATTGAATGGACGTTGGTTAAAGAAAATTAGTGTTAAATTTTAAAAGAACAATTTATATTTAATTTAAAATGAGTAAATGTGCATACATGACCCATGTGACTTGTACTATAATAAATATTACAATTCAGGAAGTTGGCATCATGCTAAATTTACAAACCTATCATGAGGACAGTAACAGGAAATATTTTGTTTTCAAAAATAAATTTTGTAATTTATTCCTTGTCATATATTAAGCTGATCATTAAAACCATTTACACAGACCCAAACATTCCTTGTCATATATTAAGCTCATCATTAAAACCATTTACACAGACCCAAACATTCCTTACAAAGAAAGGACAAACAGATTTTCTAGACTAAATGACCAAAGTGTTATAGAGAGCAATGTTAAAATACATACTTCAGCAAAATCCTTTAACTCATCCCAACTCCGTCCATCAGTTGAGACATACACCACACCAGTTTCATAACCAATACTTTCACCAAACTGAGTGAAGAAAACACTGCCCTGCAAAAAGCACAAAAGAGAATTATGATTGCAAGTCCTCTCAAGAAGTGAATTATTATTCATTCAGTATCTATTTAATAATTTGAAGCATCTACAATTATTCAGTTGGGGATCTAAATCGCACAGAAGGACCACCTGGATAGCACAGGGGTACCACCTGGATGGCACAGTAGTAACACCTGGATGGCACAGAGGTGCCACCTGGATAGCACAGGGGTAACACCTGGACAGCACAGGGGTAATGTCTGGATGAAACATGGGTAACTCCTGGATGGCACAAAGTTACCAGATGGATAACACAGGGATAACAAATGGATGGTATGAAGGCACCACCTGGATAACACACCTGGATAACACAGGGGTAACACCTGGATGGCACAGGAGTACCACAAGACATTTCACTTTTAGACTTACCCTGTACTGCATTTAGTAATGCTAGTATTAATAGTACTAAGTTAATGTTCATACTGCATGTGATGTTTGTATGTGTTGCACTAAGTGGACATTCATATTTCATGTGATTATGTATATGTAGCACTAAGTTAACATTCACACTGCATGTGATTTATATATGTGCAGCACTTAGTTAACATTCGTACTGCATGTGATGTTTATATGTGCAGCACAAAGTTAACATTCGTATTACATGTCATGTATGTATGTGTAGCACTAAGTTAACATTCATACTGCATGTGATGTTTGTCTCTGCATTGCTAAGACAACATTCATATTGCTTGTGATGTTTGTATGTGTTGCACTAAGTTAACACTCACACTGCATGTGATGTTTGTCTCTGCATTGCTAAGTTAACATTCATACTACATGTGATGTTTTTATTTGATTTTTGGCAACAAAATTAACAACAGAGTGAGGTTAAGCCTCCTGTAAACATTACATAAAATGTTTAATACACCCATGTAATAAATTTTCAACTAAGACTGTTCAACAGAGGCAAGGAGATGACAGGTACAATAAATATATTCACAATATCATTCATCTTACCAATTTAGTCGATGATAATGACTACATATGTATTTTCTTAGGGACATAATGTTTATTTGGTGATTTATGAAAAACATGGCTAAAAGATTTACTAAATGCTAACAAATATTGATACTAACTATACTAAAAATTAATGTTAAACAAGAGATTGTTTGTTGTGGCAAAAATTGTAGGTAACAGTGTGTAATGTTATTTTTACAGTGATCAGCACTGATTTTGGTAGATACAAATTATGCAATCATCAAACTAGTTATCTAGCTGGATTTATCTTGGTCATCCCCTTTCCACAAGAAATATCAATTTGATCATAGATATTGGACTTAGAAGGGTAAAACATGTTCTTGGTAAAAAAAAATTCTTGTATTAATTCTAGTGAATAATGTGTTTCCATGGAAGAAAGTAGCATACATAATGCAAGCAATGAAGTAAAAGTCATTTTGTCTAAATTTGCTTAATCATTCTAGCCAGATTATCATCAAATTTGTCCAAGTCTCAACAGTGCAAAACACAGATTACAAATGTCTGTCTCAACAGTACAAAACACAGATTCCAAATGTAACAGTCTCAATAGTGCAAAGCACAGATTACAAATGTCACAGTCTCAACAGTACAAAACACAGATTACAAAATGTCACAGTCTCAACAGTGCAAAACACAGATTACAAATGTCGCAGTCTCAATAGTGCAAAACACAGATTCCAAATGTCACAGTCTCAACAGTGCAAAACACAGATTACAAATGTCACAGTCTCAACAGTACAAAACACAGATTACAAAATGTCACAGTCTCAATAGTGCAAAACACAGATTACAAATGTCACAGTCTCAACAGTGCAAAACACAGATTACAAATGTCACAGTCTCAACAGTGCAAAACACAGATTCCAAATGTCACAGTCTCAACAGTGCAAAACACAGATTACAAAATATCACAGTCTCAACAGTGCAAAACACAGATTACAAAATGTCAGTCTCAATAGTGCAAAACATAGATTACAAAATGTCACAGTCTCAACAGTGCAAAACACAGATTACAAATGTCAAAGTCTCACAGTGCAAAAACACTGATTACAAAATGTCACAGTCTCAATAGTGCAAAATACAGATTACATATGTCAAAGTCTCAACAGCGCAAAACATAGATTACAAATGTCACAGTCTTAACAGTGCAAAACATGGATTAAAAATGTCAAAGTCTCAACAGTTCAAACACAGATTTTAAAATGCCACAGTCTCAATAGTGCAAAACACAGATTACAAATGTCACAGTCTCAACAGTGCAAAACACAGATTACAAATGTCACAGTCTTAACAGTTCAAAATACAGATTACAAAATGTCACAGTCTTAACAACAGATGCAAAACAAAGGATTACAAATGTCACAGTCTCAACAGTTCAAAACACAGATTATAAAATGCACAGTCTCAACAGTGCAAAACACAGATTATAAAATGCCACAGTCTCAACAGTGCAAAACACAGATTACAAAATGTCACAGTCTCAACAGTGCAAAACACAGATTACAAAATGCAGTCTCATGCAAAACACAGATTACAAATGTCACAGTCTCAACAGTGCAAAACACAGATTATAAAATGCCACAGTCTCAACAGTGGAAAACACATTTTATAAAATGCCAAAGTCTCAACAGTGTGAAACACAGATTACAAAATGTCAAACTCTCAAAAGTGCAAAAACACAGATTACAAATGTCAAAGTCAAACAGTGCAAAAACACAGATTATGAAATGTCACAGTCTCAACAGTGCAAAACAAAAAATTACAAAATGTCAAAGTCTCAATAGTGCAAAACACAGATTACAAATGTCACAGTCTCAACAGTGCAAAACACAGATTACAAATGTCAAAGTCCCAACAGTGCTGTTAGAAAGACAGATTACAAAATGTCAAAGTCTCAACAGTGCAAAACATGGAGTACAAAATGCCACAGTCTCAACAGTGCAAAACATAGGTTAAAAACTGCCACAGTCTCAACAGTGCAAAACACAGATTACAAAATGTCACAGTCTCAACAGTGCAAAACAAAGATTACAAATGTCACAGTCTCAACAGTGCAAAACACAGATTACAAATGTCACAGTCTCAACAGTGCAAAACACAGATTACAAAATGTCACGGTCTCAACAGTGCAAAACACAGATTACAAAATGTCACAGTCTCAACAGTGCAAAACAGAGATTACAAAATATCACAGTCTCAAAAGTGCAAAACACAGATTACAAAATGTCAAAGTCTCACAGTGCAAAAACACAGGTTACAAATGTCAAAGTCTCAACAGTGCAAAAACACAGATTACAAAATGTAAAAGTCTCACAGTGCAAAAACACAGGTTACAAATGTCAAAGTCTCACAGTGCAAAAACACAGATTACAAAATGTCACAGTCTCAACAATACAAAACACAGGTTACAAATGTCAAAGTCTCAGAAGCGCAAAAACACAGATTACATAATGTCAGTCTCAACAGTGCAAAACACAGACTACAAAACGTAAATGTCTCAATAGTGCAAAACACAGATTACAAATGTCAACGTCTCAACAGTACAAAACACAAATTACAAAATGGCCATCTTCTTATGCATAAAACAACATGCCTGCAATATATAACTCACAAGTCAAGTTCAACTTCAAACTGCACAGACCTTGATCTGACATTGCATTATATGTTGGCAGAGCTGGGTCTCTGCATTTTGTTAGGAGCAATGTGTATTACAAACAGTACAATGTCTGATCTGCAATGCATTATGTGTGGCAGATAAAGGTATATGTTTTGCAGTTGCATTTCACTTAAGCAACTATATATGGTACCAAATATTTGTTTAAGTCCAATAGATTCTAAGTTGTCACCAAATAAGAGAAATAGGATGTTGATTTGCAGAGATCAAAAGAAACTCCCAATGCCCACATTGTATGGGCACTGAATACCTAAAACTCTAATTCAACACTCATGACAAAACATAAGAAAAAAAATAATTTTATCATAAGCAGAAAGTTACATTATAGTAACTGGCAAGTTGAAATTGACCAGGACACGTTATATTACTGGTGAGTCAAAAACTGACCATTACACATTATATTAGTGGCAAGTCAAAAACTGACCAAGTCACATTATATTACTGGCATGCAAGTCAAAAACTGACAATGATACATTATATTACTGGCAAGTTAAAAACTGACCAAGACACATTATATTGCTTGTGAGTCAAAAATTGACCATGACACATATTACCAGCAAGTGTAAAACTGACCAAGACACATTATATTGCTGGCCAGTGGAAAACTGACCAGACACAATACTTTACTGGCAAGTTGAAAACTGAAAAAGACATTATATATTATTGCCAAGTTAAAAATTGACCATAAATGTTAAACGCCCATCAAACTATACGTACCCTACTTCCTTTTGTAAGCCAGACATCAGTAATATATTTCTGGTTCTCAGTGATAGAAACTCCATCACATACACACAACACCATCAGTAAGTCCAGGTAACAATGATGTTTTTCTGTATGTAACAAATCCACAAACTGATCAATATGATCATGTGTAATTCTGTCCACAATCTTACGATTGTCCCTGATTATCTTTGTCACCATGTGTACTGCATTCCGCCCAATCTTCCTCTAAGAAAGAAATTAAATGGACATAATAAACAGGACAAAGTTTCTGCACATTGTTGTACAAGATTTACAGATTGATGTGCCATGTAATCAAATCTTCAATTATTTCTAAACATTTTTCATAATCACTTTCATTAAATAAGCATAACAAAGTTAAATTTATGTGAATTGTCAACTTTCATTTCTTTCTGAAATTTTGAAACCAAAATTGTAGAATACTGATTTCAACAAATATTAATAAATAATTAACAATACTTATGACATAACTATCTGTTGCAAAATGAACAATGAATTCTAACTTAAAGTATATGATGCTTATCTTCAGTAGGAATTTTAAAATATGCAATGGTATAAAAATGAGCATATAATTGTGTTGACCTACCTCCTTGATATCAAACTGTTTGAGGAAAGTGTCTATGTATCTGGCAATGTATAGCTTGTTTTTCTGACTATGCCCCAGCAGGCAGGTTGATAATGCATCATAAACATCCACAAATATCTTCCACAGGTACCTGTAATACAACAAAGAGAAATTACTTCAAACTATCTCTTTTATAGATAATTTCCACAATGTTTTATCAGATATTGCCTGAACTGAATAGCGGTGTACTAATAGGTGCATGAATTGTGGTGTATTAATAAATTGACATGGCACAGTAATCCCTATTTTAACTTTTAATAATTTCACAAGTAATCAAAACAAGACACCAAATGGCCCTAATAGGGCTCACCTGACTTACAGAACTTAAAAGTGTACCATTTCAAGCTGCAGGATTATGTCAGAACACAACCCTACATTATTAACCCTAAAAATGTTATGTCATGTCAATTTTTCCTGTATTACAATAGATAACAAAATATTCAAAGACAACTAAATAATTAACATACATTTTCTCTAGCTCATTATGGAAATTATTCAAGATCTTGATCATGTAAACTAATATATTTAACTTTGATCAAAATTGGATGAGATACAGTCTCTAAATCTCGAGAGGTAACAAGCTCAGCCAATCAGATGCAAGATCATCTCACTGAACATGTGCACATCTCAATTATTATAGAATGTGTCTAGGACGAAGATAATATAATCTTATTTACCATTTTGAGCAAAATAAGATTTTATGCCAGTCTCCAGAGTAGTGAAGCATATATCCAATCTGCACAAAATTATCTTAGCCAATCACATACAAAATTATATTAGCCAATCACATACAAAATTATCTTATAAACATGCAAAGATCTTGCTCATTATCAAACTCATATAGCACAGAGTGTAGTTGACTCATATAGTACAGTGTAGTATGACTCATATAGCACAGTGTGGTATGACTCATATAGCACAGAATGTAGTATCACTCATATAGTACAGTGTAGTATGACTCATATAGCACAGAGTGTAGTATGACTTGTATAGCACAGAGTGTAGTATGACTCGTATAGGACAGTCTAGTATGACTCGTATAGCACAGAGTGTAGTATTACTCGTATATTACAGAGTGTAGTATGACTCCTATAACACAGAGTGTAGTATGACTCACATAGCACAGAGTGTAGTATGACTCATATAGCACAGAGTGTAGTATGACTTGTATAGCACAGAGTGTAGTATGACTACTTAACAAATTTGATTAAATCTGATGAGAAATATTGTTGTAAGTGTTGACAACCTTAGGCAAGATCATATTACTATTCACACAGATCTCACTCCAACCTCAGGCAGTCTTATGCAAGATCATATCATTATTCACACAGATCTCACTCCAACCTCAGGCAGTCTTATGCAAGATCATATCATTATTCACACAGACCTCACTGCAACCTCAGGCAGTCTTATGCAAGATCATATCATTATTCGCACAGACCTCACTCCAACCTCAGGCAGTCTTATGCAAGATCATATCATTATTCGCACAGATCTCACTCCAACCTCAGGCAGTCTTATGCAAGATCATATCATTATTCGCACAGACCTCACTCCAACCTCAGGCAGTCTTATGCAAGATCATATCATTATTCGCATAGATCTCACTCCAACCTCAGGCAGTCTTATGCAAGATCATATCATTATTTATCATTATTCACACAGATCTCACTCAGAACAGTAGTAAGCTGACAGCTAATGATATAATGCTATTAATCCAAGTCCTATCAAAAATACAATCTCTAGAGGGAAAGAACATCAAATGAATTTATCAATGAAAAGTACAAACACAAGAATCAAAGCATTCAGAATAATGATGGCTTCAAGGATGGTGGTAGAGTGTTTAATTGACACTAATCAACATACAAAAAGATTACACAAAAACCATAACTCCTAAGATAGTGCTATTCATGGTCACTCATAGACCTACTGCTCTCAATACTTTTAATATATTTTTATATTTTTGTCTTTTATTCATATATCACATGTGAATACTGATTAAAATTTTAATATTTTTTATGAATTTATTCTGATTTCTTTAAAAAAAGAAATATTTTATTATTGTTTAAAGTATTACAATCAGTGGAACAATATTCGAAGAAGATCAATAATGTCAGGTCTAATCATATACCTAAATTTCAGTTGCCTCCCTTGATAAACAAAATTTACATTGTTACTAGTAGATATATACTTCCCAATAATTTTAGAAGGACCACAAAGCTTGTTACTATTATCAGTAGTACAAGCTGTATTTTGTAATGCAGAATGGACATAATGCCATATGTGAGGAGGGAATAAAACTCCAATCCATGCAATGTATTGAGTGTTTTATCTCCGACTGCAATCAAAGCATTTGTCTTGTCTTGGAAAATACCAGCCAAGAATATGTTGTAAATATAGGCTTTCACAATCATAAATTGAGAATGTTTAAAGCATAACTAATATGGTAAGAAAGAGGAAGGTTCAATATAAATGAATATTTAAAATCAGCAATTATATACAGAATTTAATTGGCATTCTGAATGTTTGCTGAAATAAAGCACGCAAAAACCCATCCTATGTGTATAACAAATTACTAAGTATAAAGAAAATTAAAACTGTACAGAAAGTACAGCCCATAAGTTATGTCCAATTACTGACTTTACAGAACAAAGTATGTGCAAATTAAACACTGCAACCTCCAAACAAATGCCCAAGATAGGGTCAATATGTATAGGACAAATCTTGATGATGCCAGATTATATTCTAAGTCTCCACAAAATCAAATCAAAAACTTGACCTCCAGAGTGGTAACAAAAACAGCCAATTAGATGCAAAATAATCTAATTAGTACTACTAGATACTGCTCATTTCACAAAGTCATCTAAGATATTTGATGATCTAAGCTCATGTTCTGAGTTAGATCAAGCAGGGATCAGATTTATGGCCCAAAGCAATTGTTGACAATTGATGGATGAAAAGCTCACATGCTTGTAAAGTGAGATAATATTAGTAACTTAGTGACTCATTTCCTAGTAGTGATTTACTTTTACTTGTTCTTGCTACAGTCTTGACAATGTTGGATGTAATAAAGTTGAAACAAGAGAATTAAAGAGAAATTTTAATTCTAAGAATTAAAAACCAGGTAGAATCTACTCACTCTTGGTCTGGTCCGTTGATTGGAATTTTCAGAAGGTTCACCATCAAGTCCACAATCTGTAAAATAGAAATGTACTGTATTGTCTATAACACATTTCTACAACAAGAATCAGTAACACATGAATCCATTAATGAGACTTCAAGCTGTACTTAAATAAAAAAATTCCTGGAATCCAAGATAAGCCTGTTTCTTCTTTGTAACTGTGATATTGTAGAGACAATCCAACATGCCAAACTGGGCAAGATAAACGTTTTAATACAACTGAGTTAAGATGTGCACAAGATATCTGTAAGTTCAGGACAAGTTCTTTGTTGTGACCTTTGTTCATCACCTTGTTATCATGAATACAAATCCTTCAACCTGTCTGAGACAATGTCAAGACAATGTCAATGTGATCATGTCATGACCTCAGCAAAGTACAAAATGCATGCAATTTCATATTTTTTGACTACTTCATGTAATTGCATATATATCATATCAGTGTTTAGGTCTGCACCATTTTCATTCAAAAGCAATTAATATTAAAATAAGTTTTCCTTTTATCTTCCATCAATCCCAGCATTTTATCAGTCCCATCAGTCCCATCAGTCCCAGCATTTTATCAGTCCCATCAGTCCCATCATTTTATCAGTCCCATCGGTCCCATCAGTCCCATCAGTCATGCAAGAGTAGCAATAACAAGATTTAGGAGATTTGCCACTGTGTGCAGTATTGCAGGAGAGATGAGTGCCATTTTCATTTTTATAACCAGAGGTATATTCAGATAGCATTAAGGCAAAAATTTCATTCCATCTGACCATCCATTCAGGTAGCATTTTAGTGAAAAACACATTCCATCCAACAATCCATTCAGGTAGGATTTTTAGTGAAAAACACATTCCATTTGACAATCCATTCAGGTAACACTTTAGTGAAAAAATCATTCCATCCAACCATCAATTTAAGTAGCTTTATTGTGAAAAACTCATTCCATTTGATCATCCATTCAGAAGAAGTAGCCATGCAATGATATCCAGGATGCCAACATGGTAGCCATTTTTAGGGTTGTTCACCATTAATTTGGCATAGAACTAACTTTACATTCCAAGAAAAAATGGTGTTTAAACAATATCAGTAAGGCTATCTGTTCAAGAGGAATAACTGCAACAAGGTCCAATCTTTGTAGGTCACCATTGGAATTATTTTCATTTAAGACCAATTACATCTAATGAAAAACACTTTAGCAAAAACCCAATGTCAACACCCCTTAAAGATGGGTACTGATAATAAGACTGTCAAGACTGCCATCTTGGACGTCATGTGGAAAGTCTGATCAGCATTATTTTTAACTACAATCACATCAATGTTAATAAAAGTATTTTTATGAAAAGCCGAGTTCAATATGAGCATCTGTTCATAAGACTTGTAAGCTAGTTACCTTGGAAGAGATGATGGAGGTCTGAGCAGCACTATTTTCATTTATGTTCTGCTTTGGGTTTTTTAGAGTAAAATAACTCTTAAGTAGGCAATTTAGTGTCATGGCAATTATCTGTAGCAAAGTGCCTTGACCTGTTCTTAAAATATGGTAGCCAATCTGTTCTAAAAACATGGTAGCCAATCTGTTCTTATCAAATGGTAGGAATTGAACCCACACTGTATAAGTTGTCCAGAATGATATATTAATTACTCAGCCACTGTGGCTTCTGCATTAGTTAATCACCCCAAAAACACACTATGGTGGGTCTTCACAGTTTTCTGCATTAGTTAATCACCCCAACAGCACACTATAGTGGGTTTTCATGGTTTTCTGCATTAGTTAATCACCCCAACAGCATACTATGGTGGGTCTTCATGGTTTCCTGCATTAGTTAATCACCCCAACAGCACACTATGGTGGGTCTTCACGGTTTTCTGCATTAGTTAATCACCCTAACAGCACACTATAGTGGGTTTTCATGGTTTTCTGCATTAGTTAATCACCCCAACAGCATACTATGGTGGGTCTTCATGGTTTTCTGCATTATTATCACCCAAACAGCATACTATGGTGGGTCTTCACGGTTTTCTGCATTAGTTAATCACCCTAACAGCACACTGTAGTGGGTCTTCATGGTTTTCTGCATTAGTTAATCACCCCAACAGCACACTTTGGTGGGTCTTCATGGTTTTCTGCATTAGTTAATCACCCCAACAGCATACTATGGTGGGTCTTCATGGTTTTCTGCATTAGTTAATCACCCCAACAGCACACTGTAGTGGGTCTTCATGGTTTTCTGCATTAGTTAATCACCCCAACAGCACACTATGGTGGGTCTTCATGGTTTTCTGCATTAGTTAATCACCCCAACAGCACACTATAGTGGGTCTTCATGGTTTTCTGCATTAGTTAATCACCCCAACAGCATACTATGGTGGGTCTTCAACGTTTTCTGCATTAGTTAATCACCCCAACAGCACACTATGGTGGGTCTTCAAGGTTTTCTGCATTATTATCACCCCAACAGGACACTATGGTGGGTCTTCATGGTTTTCTGCATTATTATCACCCCAACAGCATACTAAGGTGGGTCTTCATGACTTTCTGCATTCCCAAGCCCATAGGGGTTTTCGTTTGGACCAACTTCATTTCATAAGAAGTATTTTGTGAAAACCCAATGTTGATATGACCATCAGTTCAGGAGACATAGTTACAACAAGATTTTCAAGATGGCCACCATTGCCATCAAATTGGCAAGGCAATCTGAGTTGTTTTCATTTGGTACCAAATAGATAATAATAACATGTCTTTCACTGAATACCCCATACTTAGCATGCCTTGCGTTCATCAGAAGTAGCGATATCACTATTTTCATGGTAGCAATGTCTGAGGTCTGATTGGTTAAATTTTCATTTATGATCAACAACATATCATGGGAAGTATTCTATTGAAAATGCCATATCTATATGACCAGCTGTTCTGAAGAATTAATAATAAACTTGACTCTTTAGAATGGTATAACACAATTTATAAGTTGTTTAGTAAATTCTTGCCACTGTGACCATTGGTTTAGAAGAAGTAGCAATTTAAAAAAATCACAAAAATAATGATGACCATCATTACACTCAATATAAATATCACACAGGAACCATTTTCATTTAGGACAAACCAGACATTATGATAAGTCTTGGTGAAAACATTATGTAACTATTGCCATCTGATTGGGTGACAGAGTAACAGTTACAGGAATGATGACAAATTTACTCACATAAATATAATCACATTTGTCCTGTATCACACCCCTATATATACACAAATGTTTCCTGCATTCAATCTCTACCCTTTATCAGAGATAAATCTATAGTAAAATAAATTGCATAACTCTTCTGAAAATAGTCAGCATGCATATCTCCCAAAGATGACTATAAAATTTACTCAGTGGGAGTAAATGATCTGTCAGCATGTATATCTCCCAATGATGACTATTAAATATACTCAGTGGAAGTAAATGATTTGTCAGCATGCATATCTCCCAATGATGACTATTAAATATACTCAGTGGGAGTACAATGATTTGTCAGCATGCGTATCTCCCAATGATGACTATTAAATATACTCAGTAGGAGTACAATGATTTGTCAGCATGCGTATCTCCCAATGATAACTATCAAATATACTCAATGGGAGTACAATGATTTGTCAGCATGCGTATCTCCCAATGATGACTATTAAATATACTCAATGGGAGTACAATGATTTGTCAGCATGCATATCTCCCAATCGTGACTATTAAAATACTCAATGGGAGTACAATGATTTGTCAGCATGCATATCTCCCAATGGTGACTATTAAATATACTCAATGGGAGTACAATGATTTGTCAGCATGCATATCTCCCAATGATGACTATCAAATATACTCAATGGGAGTACAATGATTTGTCAGCATGCGTATCTCCCAATGATGACTATTAAATATACCCAACGGGAGTGCAATGATTTGTCAGCATGCATATCTCCCTATATTGATAACAGTACTCAACTGAACAGAAATCTTTTAAAACTTGCAAGAGTTGTAGCAATCACACAATTATGTCATACACTACACCTAAATCTTAGTTTAAAAGGGGAAATAACTCTTACAATATTCTAAACTATTTGACACTATGTTCATATCCAGATGATGACCATAATATGTATCAAGTTTTACAGTGATACAAGTAAAAATAGCAAGACGAACTGCAGGAC
Organism: Megalonaias nervosa; assembly: GCA_016617855.1. Taxonomy (NCBI): domain Eukaryota; kingdom Metazoa; phylum Mollusca; class Bivalvia; order Unionida; family Unionidae; genus Megalonaias; species Megalonaias nervosa. Next base: position 57,494 of record JAECUM010005760.1, read on the forward strand.
TAGTTGTCCACTGTGACTGTGCATTAATCAACAAGACAAAGGGGTAATAACTCCTACCAAAATTGTAGGAGAAATGTGACTCTTGATGTATTCCTCTCCAGGTGATGATCGTATTTGTAAAGTTGATTGGCAGTCCATAAAATCTGTGTGACTCATTGGGTTCTGGCTGTCTGTTAAAACTGTGAGACTCATTGGGTTCTGGCAATCCATCAAAACTGTGTGACTCACTGGGTTCAAAAGGATGGACAGATAGATGGAAGGATGACAGAAACACAAGGATTACAGTATAGCAAGATTTGGTGGCCATGTTGGAGGTCAGATTTTCATTCAGTACCAATTAGACATCACAATGTTTTCTTGCAAAAAGTTCATATAGATGAAACTACATGTTCAGAAACAGGATCAATAATAAATTCTTCAAACTGGCTGCCATGGCAGCCTTGTTGGGTGTCAGATCTGCACTATTTTCATTTAGGACCAATGAGACACAATGCAATGTCTTTTAGTAAAACCTCATATTAATTTGACCCTCACTATGGAGTAGTAATAACATGATTTGTTTAGACTGGATGTCAGATTGGTACTATTTTCATTTGAAATCATCCAGGCATCCTAAGAAGTGGAAACCTCAGGTCAATGCTACCTTCTATTCAGGATGAGCAGTGATAAAGATTCTGAGATGCTTGCTGTGGTAGCCATGCTCCATAGCAGCCAGCTATAACCCAAGAGAATGTCCAATGAGTAAGTTGCTCCATTAGGACCAATTAGACATGTTTAGAAATTTGAGCTAAACTGCCATGTCAACACAATCATCTATTCAGAGGAAGTAGAGATAACATGGTTTTCAAGATGGATGTTATGACAACCACATTGGACACAATATCTGCACATTTTAATTTAAAATGAGTTAGACATCATAAGAAGCCTTTTAGTGAAATCCATATGTTGAAGTGACCATTTGGTCAGTGAGTAATAGATTTTATGCAATTCAAAGGATGGTCACCACAGTGGCAATTATGTCTGTCTGATGGTCATCTATATAACACCAACTAGCCATCATAAAATGTCATTTAGTGCCATGTCAATATGACTGTCAATTCCAAAAGAATAGCAATAACAGTTTTGAAAATAGTCACCATATTGGACATATTTGAGAGTCAGATCATCATCATTTTCTTTCAGAAGCCACTAGACATATCATAAGCATTCTTTCAGTGAAAGCCTCATTTCAATATGACCATCCAATCTGAATAAGTAGCAATACATTTTCAAGATGGCCTCTATGGCAGCCATATTGGATGTTCAAGGACACCATAAGACTAACTAGACCTTAGGATGAATCTCAAAGTTTTATGGCAATCCTCAGTGATAACAATCTAGTACTAACTGACACCAGAGAATAGGTCATCTCATAATGGTGGTTAAGATGGAACCCTATACAATCCATGGTCTCTTTTAATTGGTAGTTAGGATGGACCTCATATAGCCAATGGTTTCAGTTATTTGGTTATTAGGATGGATTCTATATGGACCATGGTCTCAGTTGTTTTGTGTTTAGGATGGACCTTCATATGGTTAATGGTGTCAGTTATTTGGTGGTTAGGAATGACCCCATACAGACCATGGTGTCAGTTATTTGGTGGTATGGATGGACCCCAGTGTGAATGTCTATTATATTTGGAAATTTGCATTTTTGTGCCCAGCAAGTAAATATATGGTTATAGAGTAGAGATCTCAATAGTGTTTAAGTTATGATGAGGGCTAAATCCATCCAGATATGGATGAATCCCAAGGTCAAATCCAGCAGCCTCAATAAATTGTATTTTTCATGACCAGCAAATTGTTTTGTATGGTTAAACTGTAGGTACATTGATATTAAATGCTGTAATCCAGGGACTAAGTTCTTATGGATAGTGGCTGACTCCCAGGGCAATATGTCAATAATTCATTTGCCAGTTTCAGTTGATAGACATATAACTAAAGAAGTATTTAAAATTTATATAAAATCACATCCATCTCCCATTCTCAGGCCCAGAGGTGTGATGAAAATTCTAAAGTGTTAATTGGCACAATCTACATCCACAGGACTATAACTGACCAAAGCTTTATGTGCCTAGCTTTATCAGTGTAGCAGGACCTTAAGGATATTACATGTGCATAAACATCCATATGGACGGACTCAAAGTCCCTGCTCTACTCCGAATGCACATGAATAAATGTGTCCACTACATCCATATCAAAACAAATAATACACCAAGTTTCCACAACATCCATATCAAACTGAATAATATATCATGTTTCCACTACATCCATATCAAGATGAATAATATATCATGTTTCCACTATATCCATATCAAGATAAAAAAATATCAGGTTTCCACTATATCCATATCAAAATGAATAATATATGTTTCCACTAAATCCATATCAAGATAAAAAAACATCAGGTTTCCACTATATCCATATCAAGATGAATAATATATCATGTTTCCACTATATCCATATCAAGATAAAAAACATCAGGTTTCCATTATATCCATATCAAAGTGATTAATATATCATGTTTCCATTACATCCATATCAAGATTAATAATATATTATGTTTCCACTACTGTACCATGTTTCCACTCCATCCATATCAAGAAGAATTAGATATTATGTTTCCCATACATCCATAACAAAATGAATTATATATCATCTTCCTGGTCAATTCAATGACCAAAGTCATCCTGTGACATGAAAGTCATCAATCCATGACATGCAAGACATCAACCCATGACATGAAAGTCAACCAATGATATGAAAGTCAGGCCATAACATGAAAGTCATCAACCCATGACATGAAAGCCAACCCTTGAGATGAAAGTCATCAGCCCATGACATAAAAGTCATCAACTCATGACATGAAATAAAGAAATTAGGTAATAACTACCTTCAAATTCCGCATCAGCTTCTGTCTGGACTTAAGTGGCTCTCCATCCTTTACCATGAAGTTCTTCATTTCTTTCAATGCCTTTGATAACGAAAATGAAAGCATTATGAAAACTTGAAAGTATGAAGGTCTAACACACCTGAGTTTTGGAAATAACACCTTATACACCATGACAAGTGGTCTTGAGAATAACATGTTATACTCCATGACAAGTAGTCTTGCAGAATAACATGTTATACTCTAGGACAAGTGATGTGATTGTGATTATTATTTTTAACGTAGCTTTAATGATTTTTCAGTCATATCGCTACGATGTCTGCAGTGTGGCAGTTTATAGTGATGTCTAGCACTGGGGCATCATGCCGCAGACATGTAGCATGATGTCCCACCCAGTCACATTATCCTGACACCAGGCCGACCAGTCCTAACACTAACCTCTTAATGCTGAGTGCCAAGCGAGGCAGCTGTTAGTACCATTTTTGTAAGTCTTTGCTATGACTCGACTGAGGATCGAACCCACAACCTCCCGCATCCGAGGCGGACGCTCTAACCACCACTAGGACAAGTAGTCTTGGGAATAACACATTGTACACCATGACAAGTAGTCTTGTAGAATAATGTTATACTCCATGACAAGCAGTCTTGTAGAATAACATGTTATACACCATGACAAGTAGTTTCGAGAATAACACATTGTACAGCATGACATGTATCCTTGTAGAATAACATGTTATACTCCATGACAAGCAGTCTTGTAGAATAACATGTTATACTCCATGACAAGTATTCTTGGGAATAACACATTGTACACCATGACATGTAGCCTTGTAGAATAACATGTTATACTCCATGACAAGTAGTCTTGGGAATAATATGTTATACACCAGGACAATTAGTCTTGGGAATAACACCTTATACATCATTACAAGTAGTCTTGTGAATAACATGTTACACACCAGGACAAGTAGTCTTGGGAATAACACATTGTACACCATGACATGTAGTCTTGTGAATAACATGTTATACTCCATGACATGTAGTATAGTAGTATGTAGAATAACATGTCACAGACCATGACAAGTGGTCTTGTGAACAACATGTTGTACATCATGACAAGTAGTCTTGGGAATAACATGTTATACTCCATCGCTAGTAGTCTTGTAGAATAACATGTTATACTCCATGACAAGTAGTCTTGGGGATAACACATTATACACCATGACATGTAGCCTTCTAGATAAACATGTTATACTCCATGACAAGTAGTCTTGGGAATAACATGTTATACTCCATGACAAGTAGTCTTGGGGATAACACATTATACACCATGACAATTAGTCTTGGGAATAACATGTTATACACCAAGGCAAGTGGTCTTGGGAATAACATGTTATATACCATGACAAGTAGTCATGGGAATAACATGTTATACACCATGACAAGTAGTCTTGGGAATAATATGTTATACACCATGACAAATAGTCTTGGGAATAACATGTTATACTCCATGACAAGTAATCTTGGGAATAACATGTTATACTCCATGACAAGTGGTCTTGGGGATAACACATTATACACCATGACAATTAGTCTTGGGAATAACATGTTATACACCATGGCAAGTGGTCTTGGGAATAACATGTTATACACCATGACAAGTAGCCTTAAAAATAATGGGTTATACAAAATAGTCTTGAATGTAAACTCTTACAGGCATAGCTGATTTGAACAACTTCTTGAACTAAACTTACTGTACAGAATGTATTAGTTTCATAATAAATTCACACTGACCATGACATATGATTCTAAAACTCCAAATTGAAGGAATTTTTCAAATACTAAGTGTAAACAATAAAAAAATTTTGTCTGGGAACTTATTCTAAATGTTCTATACCCATTTGTTTTAGTCTCAATGATCTTGACCTTTGACCTTTCAAAACAAAAATCAACAGGCATGTTCCATACTTATGTGCAAGCCCTCTACAAATCTTGACCTTTAACCTTTCAAAACAAAAATCAACAAGCATGTTCCATACCTTATGTGTAAGCCCTCTACAAATCTTGACCTTTAACCTTTCAAAACAAAAATCAACAGGCATGTTCCATACCTTATGTGCAAGCCCTCTACAAATCTTGGTAAAGTTGTATTGTCAAGAACAAAAGTTATTATGGATACACACATTTTCCTCATTCGCCACAGTTGCCTTGACCTTTGAACTTTGGACTCCAAAATCAATAGGCTTCACTCAGATGGGCATCATAGCATAATAATTTCCAACTTATGGCAGGCATATAAAAGAATGCATAAAATCTACAGAGTATGAAGGTATTATCTATTGTATTTAACAGAAATAAAAGTTATCAGTATGAAAGTATCATATCTTGTATGTAACAGAAATAAAAGTTTGGAGTATGAAGGTGTTATCTATTGTATGTAACAAATAAAAGTGTTGAGCATAAACATATCATCTATTGTATGTAACAGAAATAATTGCATTGAGGATGAAGGTATCATCTATTGTATGTTGCTTGACAAAAAGAGGAATACAATGTTCTGCTTTTCATTTCCAAATAATTTTGGAAGAGATTGCACAGTGGATGATAATATATGGAAATGGATGATAATATATGGCAATGGATGATAATATATGGAAATGGATGATAATATATGGAAATTGATGATAACATGGCAATGGCAATGGATGATAATGTATGGCAATGGACAATATTATATGGCAATGGAAAATAATATATGGCAATGGATGACAATATATGGCAATGGATGATAATATATGACAATGGATGATAATATATGGAAATGGACATTACTATATGGATATGGACAATAATATATGGCAATGGCTGATAATACACGGGAATGGATGATAATATGGCAATGGATGGTAATATATGGAAATGGATGATAATACATGGCAATGGATGATCCTATGATGTAATGGATGATAATATACAGAAAAATTATACTATATGGCAATGGACGATAATATATGGCAATAGACAATAATATATGGCAGTGTTTAATAAGTTAATATATGCAACCCCAGGTCATGCAATCAGCTTTTGGTATTTTAAGTCAT
>JAECUM010005761.1:0-18603 GCA_016617855.1 Megalonaias nervosa
TATATATATATATATATATATGCAGGGAATTATTATTCAGGTACAAAGTAGAAGGCTATAATGTCTTCACTAAGACAAATACATGGGATGAAACTTGTATACATCACTTTCAATCCGAGAGTAAAAGACAAAACAGTGTATTGAAGGACACAAGTTCTACAAAGATTATGTGTATTATGTTCTGGGATAATTTTAAACCCTAAGGCTCCAGAAAACGTCACTGTGAATGGACATTACTTTGCCACAGTAATAATATAGAAATTACGTGAGGCTATGTGCAAAAGTTGTTCAGACCTACAGAGGGGTAGCTTAATTTCGCAATGGGATATCGACCCCGCAGACACAAGCAAGTTTGTAATGCCGACATTACAAAAACTTGGCGTTGAAACGCTGCATCACCCAGTATGCAGCCCAGATTTAACTCATTATAACGTCTAGCAATAATTTAAATATTCGTTGCGGGGAAAGCATTACGAAAGCAGATGAAAAATTGCAATCATCGGAGTGCTACGAATATTATCACGTGACGGGTTATTGCACATGTTTAGGACAGCTAAGGAGACGGGAGAAGAGCCTTAACTCGCAAGAAAGTTACTTTGAGAAGAACTGCTAAAACTGTTGTAAACAATTAAGTAGCTTTTTCTTTGTTATTGAAGTGTATTATCAGAAAGATGCAGCAGCAGAAAATATATCATTCTTGAATATGTGTCATCCGCTTTGAGAGATGCAGAGATTTGTCACGCCCAATGCACATCATAAATTTGGCAAACATTGTGCGGTTCATTTGTGTTGGTAATATAAGCCTTTATCCACTATAACTTCCATCATAGTCAATTCCAGACAACCTAATTAGGTAAGACTTTATTGATTGAAAAGATTAATAAAAGATTATTGATACAGGTTTATCATTTATTCAATACATAATCTTTTTTTGAAATGAATTATTTATCCACATGCAAACGAGATCATGTGAGACTGATCATTAAAGCGACAAATGCGCAGGTCAACCATTCTGCTTAAAGGAATGCAAGCAACCTAATCATGACCAAGTATGCAAAAAATTTATTTGTCCATGACAAAGTTTAAAGATATCTCCAATTGGTTATAATCGAGTTGATTGGTTTTGATGAACCACTTATCACGATTTAAATTTTAAGATATTCCCGGCACTAAGAGTATGTTTCCACGGCAGTTTTATTCAACTTTCTGGATTCGGATATAGACTTAAAAGGGCTGGGTATAGCCTGCCCATTAGAGTGAGGTAAGGAGGGTACTACACAACGTGTATTCTGTCTTTGAATTATCATTTCACACACCAACCAGCTACCACAATGGATACAACACATACACAAGCAGAAATGCACATATATTTCGAATATATAGTGCCTTTTATATATATTAGCTCTTTAAGACCAGCAACGCCAAGTCTAACTTCATTAAGCTCGATAAATATCGATTCTCTTCATATATTTAAAAAAATTCAATTCCATAAATGCTTGAGATAATATATTTATCTGAAGTATCTTCCTTTAAATGTGTCCACTTGCAATTTAAAATAAAGTGAGAATATGAAGAGAAAAAAAAACGTTTTATGATGCATGAGCATGTATATATATATATATATATATATATATATATATATATATATATATATATATATATATATATATATATAAAAGAATAAAAATCATATGGCGAATAAAAGTCCTTTTAAGTGCACATGATCCAGCAAGAGATCGTGAGTGTTAAGGATTGATTAAGATAAATGCAATAACCTGACAATGCAGTGCAAAACCAGTTCCTCACTGGGTTGAGCGCTTTCGACTCTTGAGTCTTTTTCAAAGGCAGGCACAAAACAGAGACATGACAAACAATAAATGTATTGTTTGTATTGACTCTGTATTGTGTTCGTCTATGAAAAGACTCAATTAGAGTCGAAAGCGCTCAGGTTGGTATGAAACTGGTTTTGCACTATTCATTGTCAGTTTATTATATATATATATATATATATATATATATATATATATATAGTGTGTGTGTGTGTGTGTGTGTGTGTGTGTGTGTGTGTGTGATATCAGTCTTTAAACAAACGCATGATACATGTAATATTCAGCATAAGAGAATATTTAACAATAATCCTCTAAACCGGCAATAATATCCGAGTAAATTAAATTCACCTGAGCCCATTGATCTGCTTCACACATTCCGCGATGAATCAGTCAATAGGCCATTGTAAACACACGCACCTGTGTCAATGTGATTAACAGCACGAGCAAAAACAAACTAAATGAAGCAATTCATAACATGTTCATATACATCTTTCGCATTTTTCACAGCAAATAAGTACCTATTTTATTTTTCCTACATGGATAAATGTATTGCAACTATCAATGAATTGAACACATACGTTCGGAAAGAAACATTCTTAAAGATAGGTATTTATTTATTACGATATTTGCCCAAAATTTTATATTTTGCTGTCCAGGAAAGATCTGAGGTTCACATATCTTTTGTAGATGATCACTTTCATCAAGACACAACAACCAACTTTGTATATCTGGAATGAGATTCTCTAACACTCTGATTTCGTGAACTATCGGTACACCATAAATCGTGATTTGGGAACATAGGTGCCAATGATCTTACATATGACAGGTAATTAGAGACCATGAAATTGAAGGAATCGTTTAATTTTATGACAGACTAGGAATGTGTAATCCAAGAAAAATTTAAAACATATCTCTTTTTGGGCATTATTCATCCTGTCTCCATGAAGCTCTGTTAGTTCTGATTGAACGTATGCTTTAACTACCAAATAGCACTTCTTCTGAAACATAGATCTGAGTAATGATGCGTTAACTCTTGCTAATTACTGAAAACATAAATTCAAATCTTGTTCATTAGCATTCAGATTGGCACATCCTACAAAGTATTCGAACCTGTTATATTGTTACGTATCTCATCAACAGAGTTCAGAGAGCGAAATTTAGCATATAGCCTTAAAATTAGTACTAATTGAAAAGTGCTTGATGAATACTTGCAAAATGGGAGGTGTGGTTCCAATTGATTCTTTAAGTTTAGTGTATGTATTTGGGTTTTTAACGTAGCTTTAGCATTTTTCAGTCATATTGCTACGATGTCTGCAATGTGGCAGTTTATAATGATTTTTTTTGGTGATGTCTAGCACTGGGGCATCATGCCACAGACATGTAGGATCATGTCCCACCTAGTCGTGTTATCCTGACACGAGGCCGACCAGTTCTAACCTGTTCGCCAAGCGAGACAGCTGTTAGTACCATTTTTGTTAGTACCATTTTTACAAGTCTTGGTGTGCCGAGGATCGAACCCGCGACCTCCCGCGGACCCTCTAACCACTTTGGCCACCGGAACGGTAAAGAAAAAAAAGTAGAAATATATGTTTAGTAAAATACAGAATATACAAGATTGTTCAAAATTGTATGAATCCTAATATTTGATAACTGCATGTAGATGAGTCGTTATTACCTTGATATGTAATGCGAGTATTTTGTAGGGCGTTCTGAAGTGTTCAAAGCTGTATATTTCTTAAGGAAATTGCCATCTATGAGAAAAGTGGAATATGTATTTCAGACATACGATAATCTTCTCCAAGTCGATTACGGGTCAAATCATGCAACATATTTCCGCTGTGATTATTGATTGACTATTCTGATATTGATCTGCTAATCCATTGTTTGCCCCTTCCCAAAATATTGTCTTGATGTCAAAGTTTTGAAGAACAGCCAAAATCAATACCAGCAAAAGTGTATTTCTGGCAGCCCTTTGCTGAGGACTCGATTCAAAGTTGGCAGGTTCTGTAGCTGTCAACGCCAGGCCAGGTCGACTGCCACGGTGTTTTATCGGTAAACACATTTATCTCCGATTTTCTTAACATGACATATCCTATAATGTGTTTATAAGTGCCGTTAAAACCAACAACCAGCAGTCGTTTGCTAGTGTAATGCATTTTCGAGGATGTAAAATTAATCTAATGGATTAATGCTTTAACAATTGAACATGCAGAAATACATGAATCAGCAATACACGTTTGTTGGCTTTAAAAACACCCTCAGATAAAGAGGGGAATTATGAAAGAAAATGCCAGGCAATAATGCGTAATGAATGATTCAAACTGAATAGCATCCCGATATGGAATGGAAACTTCTCCAGTAGTCTTTTACCGATACGATTGATAAACATACATGTCAGTTATTGTAGCTCGTAATACTTAGGATATTCTAGCGCCATCTATGTAAGATATAGCGGTTGTTACACGTTGACAGCTAGATCCCGAACTTCATAAACTCATGCAGAAGACATTACCAAAGAAAACATTCCTTCATATGGATAATCATTGTAGTCTATTGTTACTTGTCGATATACTCTGTTGATATCTTTTTAGAAGGAAAACAACCTTTACCCTTTTGTTTGTTTTATTTGTACCATAAATCATGTTTATCTTTGTTGTATAATAAACTGGCAAATTTCCAAAATATTCATCCTTTGAAATATCATCATGGACTGAAGACCCCTGAAAGAAACTCAATTCTAAAATAATTCTTTTTTATCAGATTCGTAGGAACTGACTTTAAAGGAGACATTTTAAATTCAGAGTTAAAGAGATTGGATTTAAAAGTCCAATTATTCGAGAATGATCAAATTCTTTTTGTGAATTTTTCATAACCTTTATGATGCCTTAAAGCCCGCTAATGATTTTTGACAAACATAAAGCTACCATCATGCCTCAGCACTAACTCATCAGACTGTCTTTAAGCAATTGGAACCCATATTTAAAAAAAAAAATTGCAGACTTGTTTTCCTTTACAGTCATGCAAAAGTGATCTAAGATAAGATATATTCATTCTTATTGTAACTGAAATTTTGAGTGATTCCTATATTATGTTATCAAATTCAACTACCCTAATCACCTTACTATGAGCAAACAGCATGCAGATTACTTAATGTTTCCCTAAAGAGTCTTTCTAATTAAGCTATATTTACATTATGTGAATTCTCGACGGTTGTATATTTTGATTTTCTACTTTGCATCCTTTGTTGAAATCGAATGACATTATCAGCTCATGCAAACTCTTCTATTTTAACTGAACATACATTTCCAACATTTCCAAATAAAAACTGTGTCTGATTGTTACATTCGTTGAGAATTCTTGCACTTAATATATTTAGAGAATTGTTCAGAATCTTGACTACAACGTGTATATTAGACTTTAGCAAATTTATGGAGAAAAATGTCTGCAAAGTCTTCATTCTGGAAAAGAAATCTTTGGATTTAGGAAAGGGGGCATGGACAAAAGAGCTGCATGTCTGTGTGTCCAAATTTGTGTTTTCCGTTCGGTAGCAAGAGGCATAAATATGATGTGCACAATAAAGTTACCGTTCGAAGAGAGCTGAATGATTTTATTTGTGATGACACTTGTTTTTTATGGAAGGGGCCAAACCGGATTTAATTAGCATTATGGCAAGTCTGATTAGCTTTCTTGTCCAGTTTAAACGTCCTGAGTTTCTGACTTCTCAATATATATATATATATATATATATATATATATATATATATATATATATATATATATATATATATATAAAACTCCAGGACTTTTCTCAAGTAATTCAGTTTCTCTCAGTCGACCAGCATAATATGACAATTAAACTTTATATTGACAAACTTCAGAGTAATATACAATCTCCTACAGAAATTTGCTTCAACTCGTCCTATCCGATCCTCTCCGATTAGGCAATATATGTGAAGACTACAGCTCATATGCCACAAATAATTTCGAATCTAAATTTGTAAACTCCTTGCGTTGATTAACATATATTGCAAAGCTGTGTGCCGCCATTTCTATTGAAACAAACATTTTTCCTGATGATTTAGCCGCCAAAACCTGATTTGTCAAAGTCACGTTTTTAAACATACATCTAAACATGTTGCAGGTACATCAGAATTATCAGAAGACTCACCTGCATTCTTCAGGCCTAAATTTTATAAATTTTCTCCTGGCCCCATCTCTGAAGGCAGGCACTTGCCTGAAAGAAAAAATATCAATAAAATGTTCATCATGACGGAGTAAATTTCAGTTCATTTTGTCTCTTCCTTGCTTTTTCTATTTCTCTTTGAATTTCGGCCTTTGAAACTGTAGGCGTTTTGTCTCTGCCTAGTCGAGCTGTCAATCATTCCTTTCTGCTTGCGGTTCCCGCAATTTTCGTCTCAAAGCTACCAATTCCGCCTACGCGTCTTGAGTTTGTTATTAACGATACCAGACTGGTCTGCAACTTTGTTCTTTATGAGTGATATTTGTATGCATGATAACAGAACATCGAAGATCAGCATCATTAGCTCAGTCCTCTTACAACAGTAGCGCAATTTCATAGTGGCGCAGGTCTCAGTCTGGACTTCAGATAATCATTGCTCATTTCATTGCCATATGAGTACTTATCGTATGATTCAGCACAAACTTGGATTTATAGTTTGGAAATGAATGATACAGTTTTTTAAAATCCTTTTCTTGATTATTTCATGGAATTTGCTCCCTTGCTACATATGGACCTAGTCTTTATCCACATTTCCTTTTAAGTTTATGCAAAAATGCTTTTACAATATTGGGGAAATACAGCCTTGTGACAACATGGTTATCATTCTCAGAGTTGACGGTACCCTCCTCCCCGAAAAAATGCATGCACTTGTTTAAATATAAATGTTTATAGTAACATGCCAATTTGTTTTACATGGTGTTGCGGTTTTCTCTTCATGTTCCAGCTTGACTCTTTATGAATAAGAACACAAACTTGTATATAAATATTATGTAAATTCATTAGGTGTTTATAATTCACAGTACCATGTATGAACCAGTTAGTAGCGGCAAAACATGGTATAAAGTTTGTAATCGAAATTTAGTTTCTCAAAAGAAAAGACCTTCCGTGTTATAAAGACCTCCCTTGCTAAATTTGTCATTAATGAGAGTCGACTTTAAAATAACTTCAGTAGTTCCCATCTTGTTGACGTTTATATGGAGAATCATTCTTAATTTTAAATTTTTAACAATTCGTAATTCAAGAAGAACATGATGTAAATATATTTAATTTAACAGAAACATTCCTCCTGTAAAGCCCAATAAAATGCTACGATTTGTCAAGAATGATCCTTTATTACGGCATAGAGCTGATTCATGTTCGCTCTATAAATTAAAAACAAACAAACAAACAACTGCTGTATTTGACCTTTTTATGTGCACACAATCCAGAAGCGAAATGACTTAAGCATAGACTCGGCGAAGGATAGCATCAGGTACTTTATCATGTTACATCCCTCTGATGTTCCCGGTAATATGGACAAATGTGCATGGCGAGTTCGAGAAACAGAAATAGTGAGTTAGCTATAAGTATTTGGTCTCTGTTGTTTTCACTATATGCTGCTACATACATTTTAGTTACTTTTTAATATATGTAGTGATTCTCCAAATATGAGATATATCCGTGGTTGTTGATTTATCCAAGACAAACAAACTAAGGCAGTCAAAGGTATAATCTGAATTGGAAGGCGTACACCACGATGAGGCTTACTGCAATGCAACCAATGGGCCAAACGTTATGATACACGTAGTATTGTATGGTGTCGTAGAAATCTATAATTTTCGGTGCAACACACACACACACACACACACACACAGATATATATATATATATATATATATATATATATATATATATATATATATATATATATATATATATATAGAGAGAGAGAGAGAGAGAGATCGAGAGATCGATCTACACTTGTATTATCCAGTGGAGAGAGTACTTCAAGCGTAATACCATACGGCTCTGTTGATAATAATTATCAGAGAAATTTGCATCATTCAACATTATGATATGATTATTTAGAATTCTATATTGACATCTACAGCATATCTGCAGCTATATTGCCTAGCATTTGTTAAATCAGATATGTCGATAGTGTTCTGTATACGATATTCCAGTAGATATGATATTATGACTACGCTGAAAATTTAATAATGCAGTGTACATACTTGACCAAACCCAAATCAACGATAATTTTAGTAATTGTCATACAGTCAGTGTCCGATTTTCTTTAACAGGCCACCGTTCTAGACCAGACAACATTGAACCGTGGATAATATAAATATATTTCCTATTCTTTACACGATTTACTATTATCCAATACTTCAAAATATGGTAGTACCTATTTGTCCATAGAGGCATGATCCCCAAATCACTATAAGCGAACTGATTTGATCTACCTTTCATCAGTCCTAATGCTTTGGTACAAAAGTGTACTCTCTCAAAAGCATTTACAACTTTGGTACCATAATTCAAAAGCAAGGCAACTAAAACATCAAATAATTTACAGATTCGCTTTTTTGGAAATGTTTCTTGTGCTGCATTACATTCACTTCCGGAGGTGACAACCATGACAAGGAAAGCAAATGTTTTGACTATTTATAGTTCCAACCCATGATAGAAGAATTTACCAGAATCTAGATTCTTTTCACTTCCTCGAAATCACATAATATTGTGTCTTGTATTTACTTTTAGGCGTAATTCGTCACAATAATAACAAGAGTATCCAAACCCTTTTGTAAACCATCTTGTATTTCAAAACAGATTTCTGTTCAATCTGCATTTCAGTTATTTTTTGGGGTTTAAAATTCCACTTCCAAAAATACTGCAAATAAAAGCGATGATAAACATTAACCTTGCAGTACTCAAGTTACACACATAAATTCCTCAGACCATATAGCAATGTATCTAATAAAATGCATGTCATTAAAAGATTATTAAATAGTCTTTAATTGTCAATAGTTCGTGCTATAATATATCTCTTACAACCTTGTCCAACTTGACCGACTCAACTGGTTGGACATAAGTCTTACGGGGCTCATAATGGTCTCGCCCAATTATTGGCTCAGTGTCTTTTCACCAATTGTTTAAGCAATCTACTACCACAAAACACAAATCAACAGAGGCGACAAAGCTATCTGTCTTCTAGACTTATCAAGACGCTATAATTTAACGAATTTAACGATTGGGCGATACACCAGTCCCTCACATCCTGTGGTTTTTAATTATATTGTGTGTCGGAACATATCCCATTACAGCTAAAATAAAAAAGACACTCATAACAACAAACAACGCCTAATCTGTATTATCTTTGTGTAATACACGAATCTGTAGAATTGCACTGATAGCATAATAGTAGTTACATTCTTTCCCTATCCATTAATCCTGCTGATTGAATGAAATCAGTCATATTTTGTATGAATACTGTCAGATATGAATTAGACTTTGAAAAATACTCGCCTTCAGCAGCAACATCGACAACAATACCAATAATAATACTTATTATTATTTTAAAAAATTATTATAAGATTATAACGCTCCATTCACTGGACGGAAACTTTCATATCCATTATTAATAGAGGATCTCAAATGGGTGATGACGTAATATTGAATTTATGAAACGAGTTGATTAATGTCCAGCTTTTGCGATCCTTTGCTTGTTTCATAAATTCAGTATTAAATCATTACCCATTTGAGATTCTTTTTATCACAGTGTTTATTTCAGTGGAAATTATTTAGATGTAAAGAAGAACGAATAATTTCGTTCATTCTTACAGACGTTGCACCTTTCATTTGTTGTGCGTAAAAAAATAAGCCGAACCAAAGTTGAACTATTTACGTTTAAAAGTAGATTATACTTTTCTTACAGCTGTAAATCAAAGAACAAGCGTACTTCCGAATAAACATAACATTTTACACAGACAAAATCGTTTTTCAACACAGAATGTCCGATGTGTCTGATGTCGCATTGTTTGATGCACTACCCGTACAGTTGACGATCCATGTGTACATAACCTTAAAGTGTCACTTTCACAATT
Source organism: Megalonaias nervosa (assembly GCA_016617855.1). NCBI lineage: Eukaryota > Metazoa > Mollusca > Bivalvia > Unionida > Unionidae > Megalonaias > Megalonaias nervosa. The sequence goes on from JAECUM010005761.1 coordinate 9,933, forward strand.
AAACATTACATTAATATTGTGATATTCATGTGAAAGGTTTACTGGATGTCGAAATTCTCATATTAATGGTAATGCATTTGTGACCGGATATTTGCAGTGTTTGATTTGGAACAGTAGACTACAGAATATGCAAACAAATTTTGTCTCGGAAATGCATCACATATTTACCGCGTAAGTATGCAGTGGTTGGATAAACTTCTGTCACTTTAGAGACCGGTTTATGTCCACATTCCTCTGTGAACAGAGGTGAGTTTATTTACTTCTTTAAGTTAATATTTAAACCATGCTTGTATATAGGGTGGATTCCATGCTACAGACATACCGCCTCCCTCAACCCCCACCCCACAAAAGCAATACCCATAGTTTTACTTGTTGTTGTTATTGTTTTTTGTCTTATGGTTTTAGTCATTTTTCATGTCATGATAAGTTATACATGAGATAACAAATCCCTGTGGGGGTAAATTGGCCATAATGAAGCAGACGAGACCATTTTTCCCCAATTCCTTTTCGCGAGTCGATTCGAAAAATGGAGGCCAAAAATGATCATTGAAATAAAAAATTCCTAAATCATACACCATCTATCATTACTACTTGATGCGGGCGATATGAAAGATAAAATTCATACACTGTATATCATTACTGCTTGATGAAGTCGACATGAAAGATAAAATTCATACACTGTATATCATTACCGCTTGATGGAGTCGATATGAAAGATAAAAATCATACACCGTCCATGATTACTACTTGATGCGGGCGATATGAAAGATAAAATTCATACACTGTATATCATTACTGTTTGATGGGGTCGATATGAAAGATAAAAATCATTACACTGTATATCATTACTACTTGATGGGGTTGAGAAGAAAGATACAATTCATACACTGTATATCATTACTACTTGATGGGGTCGATATGAAAGATACAATTCATACACTGTATATAATTCCTGCTTTATGGGGTCGATATGAAAGATAAAATTCCTACACTGTATATCATTACTACCTGATGGGGTCGATATGACATACACTGTATATCATTACTGTTTGATGGGGTCGATATGAAAGATAAAAATCATTACACTGTATATCATTAATGTTTGATGGGGTCGATATGAAAGATAAAAATCATTAGACTATCATTACTGCTTGATGGGGTCGATATGAAAGATAAAAATCATTACACTGTATATCATTACTACTTGATGGGGTTGATATGAAAGATAAAATTCATACAAAATGTATATCACTACTACTTGATGGGCCTGATATGAAAGATAAAATTCATCCACTGTATATCATTACTGTTTGATGGGGTCGATATGAAGGATAAAAATCATTACACTGTATATCATTACTTCTTGATGGGGTTGATGTGAAAGATAAAATTCATACACTGTATATCATTACTACTTGATGGGATCGATATGAAAGATAAAATTCATACACTCTATATCATTATTGTTTGATGGGGTTGATATGAAGAAAAAAATCATACACCGTCTATCATTACTGCTTGATGAAGTCGATGTGAAAGATAAAATTCATACACTGTATATCATTACTGCTTGATGGGGTCGATATGAAAGATAAAAACCATTATACTGTATATCATTACTGCTTGATGGGGTAGATATGAAAGATAACATTCATACACTGTATATCATTACTTCTTGATGGGGTCCATATGAAAGATAAAATTCATACACTGTATATCATTACTGCTTGATGGGGTCAATATGAAAGATAAAAGTCATTACACTGTATATCATTACTGTTTCATGGGGTCGATATGAAAGATAAAATTCATAAACTGTATATTATTACTGCTTGATGGGGTCGATATGAAAGATAAAAATCATTACACTGTATATCATTACTGCTTGATGTGGTCGATATGAAAGATAAAAATCATTACACTGTCTATCATCACTGCTTGATGGGGTCGATATGAAAGATAAAAATCATTATACAGTATATCATTACTATTTCATGGGGTTGATATGAAAGATACAATTCATACACTGTATATCATTACTCCTTGATGGGGTCGATATGAAAGATAACATTCATACACTGTATATCGTTACTGCTTGATGGGGTCGATATGAAAGATAAAAATCATTACATTGTATATCATTACTGTTTGATGGGGTCGATATAAAAGATAAAATTTCAGAAACCGTCTATCATTACTACTTGATGGGGTTGATATGCAAGATCAAATTCATACGCTGTATATCATTACTACTTGATGGGGTCGATATGAAAGATAAAATTCATACACTGTATATCATTACTACTTGATGGAGTCAATAGGAAAAATAAAATACATACACTGAAAATCATTACTAGATGGAGTCGATATGAAAGATAAAATTCTTACACTGTATATCATTAATGTTTGATGGGGTCGATATGAAAGATAAAAATCATTACACTGTATATCATTACTACTTGATGGGGTTGATATGAAAGATAAAAATCATTACACTGTATATCATTACTGCTTGATGGGGTCGATATGAAAGATAAAAATCATTACACTGTCTATCATTACTGCTTGATGGGGTCGATATGAAAGATAAAAATCATCACACAGTATATCATTACTACTTGATGGGGTTGATATGAAAGATAAAATTCATAAACTGTATATCATTACTACTTCATGGGGTCGATATGAAAGATCAAATTCATACACTGTATATCATTACTGTTTGATGGGGTTGATATGAAAGATACAATTCGTACACTGTATATCATTACCGCTTGATGGGGTCGATATGAAGGATAAAAATCATTACACTGTATATCATTACTTTTTGATGGGGTCGATATGAAAGATAAAATTTCATACACCGTCTATCATTACTGCTTGATGGGGTCGATATGAAAGATAAAATTCTTACACTGTATATCATTACTACTTGATGGAGTCGACATGAAAAATAAAATTCATACACTGTATATCATTACTATATGGAGTCGATATGAAAGATAAAATTCATACACTGTATATCATTACTGCTTGACGGGTCGATATGAAAGATAAAAATCATTACACTGCCTATCATTACTGCTTGCTGGGGTCGATATGAAAGAAAAAAATCATTACACAGTATATCATTACTACTTGATGGGGTCCATATGAAAGATAAAATTCATACACTGTATATCATTACTACTTGATGGGGTTGATATGAAAGTTAAAATTCATGCACTGTATATATTTACTGCTTGACGGGGTCGATATGAAAGATAAAATTCTTACACTGTATATCATTACTACTTGATGGAGTCGACATGAAAAATAAAATTCATACACTGTATATCATTACTATATGGAGTCGATATGAAAGATAAAATTCATACACTGTATATCATTACTGTTTGACGGGTCGATATGAAAGATAAAAATCATTACACTGCCTATCATTACTGCTTGCTGGGGTCGATATGAAAGAAAAAAATCATTACACAGTATATCATTACTACTTGATGGGGTCCATATGAAAGATAAAATTCATACACTGTATATCATTACTGCTTGATGGGGTCGATATGAAAGATAAAATTCATTACACTGTATATCATTACTACTTGATGGGGTTGATATGAAAGTTAAAATTCATGCACTGTATATAATTACTGCTTGACGGGGTCGATATGAAAGATAAAAATCATTACACTGTCTATCATTACTGCTTGATGGGGTCGATATGAAAGATAATATTTCATACATTGTCTATCATCACTACTTGATGGGATCGATATGAAAGATAAAATTCATACACTGTATATCATTACTACTTGATGGAGATTGATATGAAAAATAAAATTCATACACTGTATATCATTACTGCTTGATGGGGTCGATATGAAAGATAAATATCATTACACTGTCTATCGTTACTGCTAGATAAAAATCGTCACTGGTCTCAGCAAATTCAAACGCTTAATCCAGTAGCACACCTTGGATAGAATTATATGTATTTTCTTTGGTAAAATTTAGCTCTAACATCTCCATTTCCTAAATTCTTACTTGTGTAACAGAGGCCTCAGTGAATATCACATTTCTGGGGCTGATACATCTTTGTATGAACCAAAAGAAAAAGTCAATAACTGTATTTTAGATTTTCACGTTCGCTGAAATATGACAGCACAGTGACATATTGGGAACGGTAAAAGAATATAGCCAACAAAAATGTAATAGCCTCGAATGCCTCCTTGGATGAAAATCAAACGAATGACAAAATCACAGCTGGCATCGTATCAGATTAATTTAAAAAGTTATGTAATGATGGCACAAAGTTCAGGTGATTAGAAGCCTCACATTTACAACATATATTGACAAATGAAACGACCTTAAAACGTATAAAATGTAGGCAGATATTGTCATGTATATAATTATGATCGATTGCGACAAAAGACCAACACATCTGCCACAGAAAGAGACTTATACAGCAAGGTCTTACTCAGGTGACAATGAAATACAGACGGAAACACGGACAAAAATGTAACACGTGTAGAATAATAACTCTATGAAAGATAATGAAAATAACTAAAGAAAAAGAACAAAACAACTACAAATAACTACATGATGGGATCTATTATTTAAGAGAAAAGGAAACGAGATTTAATGAAATTTAGTAGTTCAACAGTGGTAAACTGTTTGGTGTAAATTAGTTACCTACGCAATGACGGGGACATCGTGTTGCATCCAACTTCATACGTTCCGGTGTTTTTCAAAATCGATCACTTCCATTGCAATATTTACTTAGTTCCGAAATTGAAGAGCTTGACAACGTGCAAAAACTAAACACCTCCGAAACAAAAAATTTGACAACGGAAGTTCTCCAATGAGCTTGCACAGTTTTTTATGTTTTCTCAAAATATATTTTAATAAACTTTTACGAGAAATTTAACTTAGTTCAAATTACAATTAAGATATATAATATTAACTTCATCAAATTATCACAAACAAATACGTAAAGGGGCCAAGTGTTTGAAACTATTTTTTAATAGACTCTTAATATATGTGTGTCCGAATTGGTTGGCGTAAGGATAATATCTATTATGGATATTAAATCAAATGATGGCAGAGGCACTCACTTAGTATAGATGATGCAGATCGGCTGTTTCATATGGGGATATTGTTTCATATAGCTGTGCATTATTCTTTTCTAGCTTTATATCCCGGCTGATTACCACAAGGAGAAAGCAAAACAGAATCTTTGTATTACAAGGCAAGATAGTGCAAAATATGTATGCATCTATTACCGTTCCACCGGCACGTTGGCGTAGCATTGGTCACATGGCGCTGATTAAAGTTAAAGTTAAAAAAAATGTAAGTTAAAAAAATTGGAATGAAAAGATAAATCTGGAAGATAAAACTTCCACCACAAGAAAACCTAGGAAGATAAACCCTTCGAACGACATGCCAGCACATTAATAGGTATATGGCGATGATCAAAGGTAAAGGTCTGAAAATGTAAATGCAGAACAATGCGGTAAGAAAATAAGATACACTCTTCCAACCAAGCTGAAACACTAACTACTACAAAATTTAAGGCAATAATGGATATATAAAAAATTGCAAGAGACTTTAAAAACAAAACCCTACAAAATGTAAACATAAAGATAAAATATTAATAGTTAAGTTGTGATAATAAAAAAATATTAATAAAAATTATTAAGGAGGTTGAGGCTGGGCAAATTGACAGGAAGAAACATAAGCACTTATGCGCAGTGGGTTAAGCCACACATTTTTGGAACATGTATTTTTCGTTTCGGTATATATATATATATATATATATATATATATATATATATATATATATATTCGATACTTTTGGACTTCTGATGTAACGTTTACGACTGTTTAGAATTTCATTCACCACACTGAAAGTTATTTTTTAATTTGTCGCTTTCTATTTTAGGGAAATAAAATATATTTGAATTTGACAAAACCTGTTGGGTTTCACTTTTGTCTGTTACTAAGTTTGAAACCACAGTCGTAACATTTGATACACAGTGAAATATATTTCTAGGACATCAATTTCTCAGCCGTTTTTGATATATTGAAGAATCATTTCCCGCATTTGTTGACAAATGATCAAAACAAAAACATGAAAAGAGTGACCATAGATGTTTGAATGTGATGGTTAAAAATGGCATTTAATCATTGGATTATCAGACTAAGAAATTGTGTAGACATGCATGGGAACTTCTTTGAGGGGATACACTGACGTGCTGTTCTCTAGCAAAGAATTTTGTTGTACAGCGCAGCAGTTTTCAGAACTTTTTAAATACCTCTAGTATAATCGGCCTTTGCACTTATCTTCCCTCCTCAATTTGGAACGTTTTTCATGCCTCGCTCTATATGGCATTATAATCTTTGCATTTCAGACCTCATGAACGTATATAAATATCTCTAAAGACTAAATGGATTTATATGTCTTTTATCTTGTGTAACTCCTACCATCAGGCCTGGTCACAAGTCTGAAAAATTACGTTCACATTTGGTCTCTTTTTGACGGTGTTTCTACAAGTTGTGTCAGGTCACAAGTCAGTATTGTCATATTTTATCTTTTTGTCACTTTTCCCCTTTCCCACTACATTCCTGTATCAAAAAGCAAAATTATCTGTCTCTAAAATAATGCAACAGTTGTGATGAGACAGACTGGAAATTATGCGTGAAATAGTTCTTAAGCTCTGTGTGTGTGTATGTGTGTGTGTGTGTGTGTGTGAGAGAGAGAGAGAGAGAGAGAGAGAGCCTGCTGAAACTTGAAGAGAAAGAACAAAGGTTCCATTTTGTTTCCCTTTCACGTTCCCATTTTTCAGTAATATTCTTTCTGCGTGGTAGCTTAACTGGAAGAGGGTCAAACTCGTAATCCAAAATCGCGAGTTCAATACCCGTCCAACTAAGGGTCAGCTGACTCAGTGCGTGCTTGGTCAAAGCACTTAACCCCAATTTCCTCGGCATGATATAAGCTATTATAGTGCTGAACGTGCCGTTAGAAAGCCAGCCAAACATCGACTCCCAACCCCTTGCTAGTGACATTTCAAAACGTGCCGTTAGAAAGCCAGCCAAACATCCACTCCCAACCCCTTGCTAGTGACATTTCAAAACGTGCCGTTAGAAAGCCAGCCAAACATCTATCCCCAACCCCTTGCTAGTGACATTTCAAAACGTGCCGTTAGAAGCCAGCCAAACATCCACTCCCAACCCCTTGCTAGTGACATTTCAAAACGTGTCGTTAGAAGCCAGCCAAACATCCACTCCCAACCCCTTGCTAGTGACATTTCAAAAGAGGAGTTAGAAGCCAGCCAATCAACCACCCTCCTGATAGTGACATTTTAAAATAGGTTCTATTTTTTCTACTCACTCTTCGCGTTTATAATTTCACGTGCATTCGTGGACTTTATACCTGATCATTTTATACACAGAACTATGTGCAGGTCTTTCTAATACCTACGTGTATCTTGGATTATTAGATTTCTTCGCCTATTATAAACTGTATAATCCATATATGACCATATTTAACAAAACTTTATATTCTATGTACATACGGTGAGAACAATTTTAAAGGATATTTATTTTTATAAATGCAGTATTTCTACTGTCAGGTCTTCATTAAAAAGCTGATAATTAAATAATAAAAATGATAACGAGAACATCTTATATATATATATATATATATATATATATATATATATATATATATATATATACACACACACAGAGACAGATAGATAGAGAGAGAGAGATTTGTTCCACCCATATTCGGGTCGTTGATTTTTTTAGGACGAACTTCTTATCGTATTTACGATTGAAAAATTCAGTGTAAGATAATTTACCTGTTAATACAGAAAAAGAATTTATTCGTGTTCTTTCTTATTATTTCTCTTAAAGGTAAAAATAGCGCTGACTTAAGATTGACCTATTTCTGGTAGATGCTGTACTCTTTTTTTCATGCCATGTTTGAGCTGTCTATAATAGGTAAAGGGTTAGTAGCCACATATATGCAAAATCTAACAGCTACGTGCTGTTAATGCAATGCAACATTATGATTCACCAGGAGCATTGTACAACGAAACCTGCAACATCTGTTCGTTTTAGTCACGCATTGCATGTAATTTTATTAAAGTTATGTCCCTGAATTCGAGCTTAGTGTAAAGTTTTGTTATAAGTTTGTGACAAGTTAAAACTGTCCCAGGATCAGCCTAATCAGGTACACTGTGCTTGCAACACTATAGTGTCTTTCTATATATTTATGTATTATAACCCAATCATTATACAGTTCACAGTAAAGGCTGTTATTCCCAGAGCTGATCTAAAACTTTGTCTTAGATGTATTATAAATCCATCATTATAAAACTTACGATACAGGCTACTATTCCGATGTATTATATTTTCATCATTATGCAACTTGTCACGAAAGACACTTTCCCAAGAACGAATCGAAACCTTGTACCAAACGAATTATATTTTTCATCATTATGCAACGTGTCATAAAAGATACTTTCCTAAGAACGATTCGAAACTTTGTATCAGATGGCATCTGACACAGTTTTAGATTCCTTGCTGTCAGGGATCCATGGTGGCCGAGTGGTCTAAAACCCTCGCCTTTACAGATCACTGATACGTCACCTCTGTACGCTTG
>JAECUM010005762.1:0-60196 GCA_016617855.1 Megalonaias nervosa
GAAGCATATCTTTAGTAACTTGTGCTGCGTTTTAAATGACAAATACATATTTTAATATTTGTTTTTATTTTTCAACCTGTTTGGGACTTGGGTATTGCGCATGTACACGTGTGAGTGTGCACACCCGCAAAATGAAATCTTATCAGTACCCGGCAACATTCTCAGCCAAAGTTGCTGCAATATTTTAGATTAAACAATAACTTAATAGACTGATTACAGGAGCAAAATCCGGTATAAATTATATTTATCCTCGAGTATGCTGCTCGTTTTAAAAGAAAAAGACCATATGCTCATATGCTCAGCAGCTCCATGTCATGTCTGAGGGTATTCATGTGTGAGTCTTTATAACTTCTTCTTATGAATGGATTCCCAATCAATGCACAAGAAAAGCATTTTAAATATTGATCAGACATTAAAGTTTGCTTATTTCATTGTTTCATAATTAAATTGAGCATTGAACAATTGGTGTACTTTTCTATCCAAGAATTTCGGATTTTCTTTCGAGACTGTCTATGTTTTGCATTCAACCTTAAGAATTTATTTAACTAATGCAATGGATATAATAGATCGTTTTACTTCCATACAACAGAGCAAGAATATTGTTTTCAAAGTGTGTGAGAGTCAGATTTTTGGATGACTTCTAATTGGTTGAGTGACATTAATGACGTTGATGAAATAATGGTGGGATCAGGGGTGGGTGATGTACGCAATAGAACAAATACATTGTAATAATCTGTCTACTGTTTTATTTTTATTTTTCCTTACCTTCGTTCTGGAATCACATATCATTCAAAATTAAACATTGGTGCCAGTCAACTCATCCTCTTAACAATGACTATATAAAAATCAGAAACACCAATGCTTCGCGAGATGTATACCTGACAGCAAATGTATTCTTATAATATAGTAAAAAAAAAGTATCTAAATATGGAGATCATTTATCAGTATAATGAATAATTTTATCGAATAAAGTAAAGTATAATGTAAGCTTTCCCCCGCCGATACATACACATAACTGCTTTGAACACTGACGTTCGGAACATTTGGTTTTGATACACTGTCCAAATATACGACTATTAGTAATGCACAAAAGATCAATGCCGCTTTTGGGTATCTATTTATGGTAAAGAAATGCCCATATTGTTATTCTGTGACCAATCAGGTCAATAGTTTGATACTATTAGTTATTGCTAAACATAAATGTCAGCATAACTTTATAAATGCAAACGCAAATAGGTGTAAGAGGTATTCAACCGTACTTAGCATAAATATATGCATCACTTATACAATATTTCAAAACAAAAATATACATTTCTACATACTATCATTAACTGTTAGGCATAATGTGTGCAAATGCAGAATTTTAGGCATTAAGCTTTATAGGAACTTGTTATCCGTGCTATCTAAAATCCTCGAAAATAGATTCCAATGACAGAGGAGGAGAAAACAGTGAGGTTTTTAATAGCATATTTTCTTTATTAAAAGCTATCCTGGATGAGAATTTAATCCATATTTTGGGGAAACAGTGGGTCCTCTTTTTTATACTAGTTTCATAGGAATCTCACTGGGGGCCAAGATCTACTATTATCGAACCGTGTCCTGTTGTGAAGCAAATTTTTCGAAATTACTTTGTTTATGTCCCTTACTAAGCTCATTATAGACATTTGTTTACCAAAGTCAGTATAGTAAAGGACGATAATTTGATTAAACGTTCTGACTGTAGAATAGATATGCACATAATATCCCAAAATATTTTTTTCTTACTGACTTTGATTTTAATGTGACAGTAAAGAGATATGGAGTAGCGAAGAAAAGAAAGATAGCAAAGAAAGAATGTATTGAGATTTTGCATGATAACATTAAAAAGGAAATAAAGAATGCTATAAACAATACGTACTGTCTTTGAAATTTAATTTCTGATTTTCATGATAATAACGCGCGTTTTTGAAAAATGTTGGGATTACCCAGATGATATTCCAAAATTCATCTGGAGATCCCTGGCTATGACTCTAGTGACTGTTACAAGGATAATATAATTGGTATACCACAAATGAATGAAAAGTTGCTGGACTTTTCAGGGATGAACTTTATTGACGTTATGATAAAAGAGTTCAGTGGATAAAGGTCACAACTTATTTACTAACTACCGAAAGAGATAAAGCAGCAATTATAAAGGAATAAACACAGTGGGATAAATTAGAAGCCAAACATTTTATATATGCAAAGGTTTCTTATGTAATCAAATGGAAATTTACCAGGACAATAATTTACGGAGGTCATGCAAGAAGAGATGTAGCATAAAATACCAAAATAGCACTGTTTACGGACGATGTTTAAAAGAAAGTCTAATCAAAGGTTTCTTTACTGTTTTGTTTCATACTATCTATAATAATTAGTGGTACATCATTTGTGATCCGATCATTGTCAGTAAAATTCAGCTAATATCTGTTTTCTCCCGAACATTTGTTATTACTTCGTACAATCATATATATATATATATATATATATATATATATATATATATATATATATAACTCTGCCATTAAAACCTATTTTGGTTACCGGCAGGTTAAGTGCTGTTGTATTGTACATCGTCAAATTGACACAGTCTTCAATCATAAACAAATATAGCCACTTATGTAAGTTATCTTAAGGAGACCGTTTTATATCTGAGTACCAATTTTAAACGAACCTCTGTTGAAACTAAACGCCGGACATATGATAACGAATCAGTCTCTATGTGCAAACATAGTCTATTCTCATATTATCATTTGAGGCTCTATCACATACATTGTGATAAAAGCTATTTATTCATCGTGAGGAAGACGTACAATGCCGAAATAGTTTTTGATTTTGACCGTCTGACACATTATTAATATACATTTTGTCAGCTTCTACGATTTCTTTTCTGTTCATGTGATGGTGAATATCAAGTTGAAAACTAGGTAATTTTTGATAAGTACTATGGACTGCGGTATCCAATATGTTCCGTAAATCGATTAATATCAGTGGTTAACAGTATAATAATTGTTAAAATTGTGTAATTAATTTTTGTGTGATTTTGGTTCTCAATATAATACCTAATGGCTCCTGTACAATTTTGTATCAATGGGGAAAACCTGGAAATAACGATAATTTGGAGACCGTATGTCTTCACTATGACTTTTCTATTGCTGAACTGAGATACTTTTATGGGTCACTTTCTCCACAGTATTAAAACGACACTCAAGCTCATTATGGAAGAATCAAATGTCAGATTCGTTAAAGTTGCACTGGCTGCTGTGTAGATGATTGTCTTTCTGGTTATACGGTCATAACGTAAATAATTTATCTTTTCTATTTTGTATTTACCGATTATGAAACTGATTCAGAATTCAATACAGCAAACAATGTTAATTCCGATGATACCCGTGGTTCCCACTTTCTACATCTTCAGAGCTTTTGCTAGTGTAAAGTTAAGATGAAATCCTGAGGAAAAACATAAAACAAGTAGCTACACCTCTTTGTAGTAACCTTTGTAGTCATTAAACCTGAAAACATCATAACCTCCGCATGGAACAGTGATGTATTAAGTATATTTAATGTGTATGGCGTACTTGACCTTTGTTTGTAATTGAGGGTAGGGAAGTGACCTATCTGACTCCTTTCATGTTGGACTCGTTTGTAAGTTATAAATAGGTTGATTACTTTGGTCTGAGGTCACGAGTCAGTCTTGATTATGACCTTAGAACGTTCCAGAAACACATCTGTTTAGAGTTTGGTGTAATTTTCCATTATTATGATCGAGTTTCTTTTAGAAAGGTCATTGCGACATAGGTAATGTGGGGATGTATGTAAGTTTGCATTCAACAAGATTAAGATTATTCAGTCTTATCTTTTAGTTGTGTTCAGTTATAATTTGAGAGAAATCTTTAATTTACAAAAGTATTTAGTTGGAATTACAATGTGCTCATTGATATTTTGGACTGAACAACTACTTTGGGATTTTTGATGACTCATTAAAAAACATTTTGGACTATATTATTGTGATACATCAAGGCTATTGGTACATCAGCACCTTCAAAATTAGAGTTCATTCAGAACACAATTCTACTTTATTCGCAACACTGATGTAATTTTGTTTCAAATGTCATCAGGGAAAAAAGTTCTATCTATGAGCGCTTGGTTAGAATTTGATTACTTAAAGCTAAATGGTGAATAACACACACTCTGCTCTGGTCACTTAAAGCTAGTTGAACCAATGATCAGTATCACACTTGACTTAAGTCTAATATTGGGTCCAAAAACAGGTGGCAATACTAAATGATTAATAGAACACTGAAAATTGAACTAACCTACAGTTTTTTCAATAAATTCAATATTAAATAGGGCGTTCATGTTTTTGGAGAATTCACTAAACGATGTTATAGAACACTGACAATCAATTTCATTATAAGTCTGCAGTTCTTTCTGGGACGCCACAATGGGTATAAAAGTAAGCAGGCTTTTCACGTTTTGTACGGATGAAAATTTCAACAGATCTGTCCTCGGTACGTAAACATTTTTGTGGGCTAAATCATCTTTTATTTGATCAGTTTCTACAAAGCCAGTATCAGTCAAGTAGTTTGCGGGTAATCAAACAATGTTCAAGGGATTTTAATGGGAATGTGAAGCCTCATATTGCTAAATCGCAGTAGACACAGTTAATTGATTGTCTGTTCCTGATGATCATTTGGATCAAAAGACTAATTACATGAGTCGCCATACTTTCTGCGTCACGTACAGATACATGTGAGTGATTCTTGTAGGTTTACAATGGCAACTTTACACAATTTCTTTTGGTGCCAAGTGCAGCAATGAGCATGATTGACGTGAGACTGATGAATAGAAATTAGTAGCTCCTAATGTTTCGATAAAGAAAACAGAATGCCAAAGAGACTCAGTGATTCGTTTAATGAATAATGGGATAAGGCATTCTGATGAGCCGAAAAGCGAGAACACAATGGAACAATATCAGCATTATGCACAGGTTGTACCAAAACTGGAAGTATAATTCAATCGTAAACCAAGTAACTTCAGTTCCAGATCTTAAGGATTTTGATCCGAAACCTGCAGTGAGAGAAACTCGTTAACGTTTGTTCAAGAAAGAAGTGAATGTAGTATGCTGTGTTATTTAAAGTTGAATGAAAACAATGAACGAAATATGGTCAATGCTTTCTTATTCCAGTGTCTTGGAGATTATTAATCTTAATTGGAATTAAGTAAATTAAATAAATTAATATAGAAAAGAAAATTTAATATCCTCCTTGATTCTTGTTAGATGCTTACAAAACTAAAGAATGACAAGGTAAAGAAACGAACTATTATTATACTTTTGACATAAAAAACAAACAATTATGAAAGTTATGAACTGTCCTAAATGTCTTTCGTATATTATAATACCAAATATTTCACAATGCATACGTATTAGAAATCTGATATACATTGGTGACACGATAATAGGCACATAATGTTATCAATTATTGCATTGAAAAATATATCACTTCATTGAGACTCCAAGTTTTAGGACGATGACTGTAGCTTTTTCCAAGAAAAGAGTCCTGGTCGGCAACTCTCAAAATTCTATGGAGCACTCTGCTATCTGATCGGTATCAAGCTGTTGGGATGTTATTAAAGAAGTCACTGTGCAGAAACAATGATGGGTCGGTCAGACACTCAGGGGGCTATCATCATTCCACCAAATAATAATGCAGATCTGACAGTCAAATCCAGCCCAAGTCTCATCAATATCAAGCTACATAGCAACCGATTCTGGATAAGACACAATGACAGAAGTACTTGCGAAAGTGGTTGAATTAGACAATTTCAAACGATAATGGATGACATCAAAATGTAACTCTATGTAACATCAATATCCTGCTACCTGCTAAATTAATTACAGGTAAATCCCCAATTAAAGAAATTAATGTACAGAAATGAAAGTAGGGTAGATTGATCGAAATCCAGATGAAACAAAGATAAGGTCCCATTTAATATTTCCTATCGTCTACACAGAGCAAAGGAAAAAACAACTGACCCATGATGAAAAGTTATAAATTAAAAGAAATTAAAATTCACTTGAGTTTTGTTAAAAATTTCCTTTCCGTGAGACTTTACATGATTGGTGATTCTGAATGTGCGGTCACATTGGATACAATGACAATATGAAAAGAAAAAGAGAGTGAGAAACCAGTGCCACGAGATATGTATGTTCATACAAAAATATTTTCATGCGGATGACAAATAAAAATTGTCATATGGCTAGAATGAAATCGATACATCAAGGCTGCTGAGCTGCAAAATCTATTCTAACACCGCAGACCTGCCAACTCCAACAAGACCTTCACCGTAAGGCTGGATACAATTGTTAGCAAGTTAGATTAATTGTCAGTAAAGAGTAACGAACTCTCAAGCATTTTTATAGTCGACTTAAGAAACACAGATGTGAAAAATTCAAACGTGTGATCGGTTGCAGAGATGACATTAAGTAATATTAAAAGGTACTGAAAGAACAGGTAGGCCTTTCTTGGTCAATATTTTTCAATGTCATCACGCTGCACTTAATCTTCTTGGAGTGCAACATATAGACACTCCTGTTTCTAAGTTATATGGGTTTCATGATACCTATTATGGTCTCAAAATAACTTTTAAAGACAGCATGCCGACTGACAAACTGACCTAGTTATGGAGTGCAGACCGGTTTACCCTAACAGATGTCTATCATGAGTTTATAGTAGTCCTGTTCAATATTGCAGCCAGTTGTCCTTAGCTTATCATCTTAACGCTGACAGCTGGAATGTCTAACATATCAGTTTTGAAGAACCTTGCAAACTATGATTGTAGCTGTACAAAGAAGATGATCCTCTAATCCAGAGGTGCACAACCTTTTTCGGTCAAGGGCCAGATTGCATTTTCTAAGACCACTCGAGGGCCTCAATCACTAATTTCTTTAATATAATTACTGTTCAGGGGCCAGATTTCTGTGTTGTTTTAATTTCCCTGAGGGCCTGACAGAACACGTTCGCGGGCCGGGGGTTGTGCACCCCTGCTCTAATCAGCTGACCCGTACGCATACCATATTTGGCACAACTGGAATATCTTCATTTATGTTGTGCCCCCCTCCCTCTTTGTGTGCTGTAGGGTGTAGAACATCCCAAATGAACTCTCCTGTATGTCACAAGAGGTGACTAATTGATGCAGGGTCGGCAGGAACTCAGTGGTTATTGTACCAGACTTGCAAACAAACAGTCCTTGGGTTCTAATTCAATCTGCATAGATGATTTCTGTGTGATTTGCCCACTGTTACTGACTTCCTGTCTAATGCAGATAACCAAAGCTGCATTAAGATGTGTACGTTCTGAATACACTGTGTAACCAAACAAATATTTAAATATAAAACGCTAGCTTTTGAGAAATCGAAAAACTGCAAAATAAGAGAATTTTCTAAATATTCTAGAACTGAAAATTTTGTTTGAACTCCCCTCTACAACGTTCCCCACTTAGGTAAAGAGTGGGTATTTTCTAAATACACAGGAGGTTTAATGAAATAAATAAGGTATGGCTTGAGGAAACAATACATGGTGAAGTCTGCACATTCAGTAGATTGTTCCGTATTTTTGTAATTAGCATAAAAGATCAACTTTCCCCTTATTTTCTGATTACGGTTACCGTACAGCTGTCAGCTATTTATATGTATGCTACTGACAACGTCCAAGGAAAATCTTTCCCAGTTTGTGACTGTTTCAATTGACGTATGCCTTTAACATCTTATTACGACAGAGTCATTTTTTTTTTTGTGTCATAGATTTACTAAGTAAATCGATCTGCAAACTTCGTTTAAACATTCCCTGGTTCATCATGAATGTAATGAATGATAGTTAAGGATACAAAATGTTTAATGACAGCAAAAAAAATTCAAAATAAATTCCTATGTCAAAATAAATTTCTATGTCAATAAAGAATTAATAAACAAGAATTTTGTAGCACTTTGATTTTCCAGCAAGATTTATTACTTACAACATGTGACAAAGATGCGAGCTATGTTTGGAGTTATTTGAGTATAAAAGAGTAAATTAATAGTCATATGGGCCACTTGGGAGTCCTATTAGGGTCTAACATTACGCTATTAAGTTAAACTGCAGGGGCCCCATGGTGGTTTATAGGAAAATCTACATTAAAATGCTCCATAGGTTAACATGTAGGGGCCACTTGGAAGGCATAAGGAAAATATTATGTTAAAATGGTCCATAGGTTTAACATGAGATAGTATTATGCGATCAAAAGTGTTTATATGGTCAAAAGAGTTTTAATGTTCAAACGGAATGGTAATGTTAAAAGTTTTATTTACGATCCCAAAATCCACCCCTTTATAATCCAATACATCACAAGTGCTATCTCGCACCCTCTTTTCTGATTAGTATTCAAACAACACCCCCAAAATGCTAACACACACCCCTATCATCCATTGAAAAGTGTAGAATGTGTTGATATACACAGTTCCAGACATACACACAAACATACTATCACACAAAAGGGAGTTACGATGTAAAAGAAGTGAGATAAAAAAACCCACATACTTTCAACACACGCATTTAAAACATATTATTACATACATGTAAGGGTAAGGACGTGTTTATATACATATTAAAATACATGTACACACAAGCATACAATCTAATAGAAGAGAAAAGGGATACATGTGGATCTGATGTTTAAACAGAAAACGGTTTTGGCTAATAAGATCAGGATCTCTCTGTTCTAGTGATACTAAAAAGGGTGGTTGAAGTTGTTAACCGAGGCTCTTCCGAGGTTTAACACACAACACATACACTCTTCTCTTCCATAAAGCTGTGTCCGTAATCTTGGTGATGGCCAATGATTCCATCACATAGACGAGGTAGTCTTAATTAAACAGCTTTTCCAAAACAGGCGTAGAACATTCGACAGTGCTATGCATGGTATATATCTTGATATGGTCTTGAGAATATGCGAAACAATGGGAAAATGCACTTGTGCATATAGCCTAGGACCAGATCGAAACTGATTGAAATGTTCCACCAATTAAAAACAACTCTCGTTACAAAATTCAGTTAGAGCCTGGGGTCTGTCTTGCAATCAGAAGATGGTATCCAAGTGACATCCTATTCAGTATATAGACTCGCCATCGAGGCGGAGTTTGAATACCGTACATACGATGAAACACTGAAGATATGTCACGTGATTGCTTCTGCTACGGACATGGAGTAGACGCGGAGTCATAGTTCAGTGAGTACAACTACTACTGCAGCCATAACCAGTATTATTTTTGCTTGACGAGGATGAATTTAATTTAGTTTCGCCAATTTCCTGTCGTCTCAGGAAGAATGTTTACCTACAACTGTAGAACCACTTTCACTTACCATTTCAGCACCTGACAGTGTGAAGAATTGGACAAGTATTTGCAACGGCACAAAAAAGCAGAA
The DNA here is from genome assembly GCA_016617855.1 of Megalonaias nervosa. NCBI lineage: Eukaryota > Metazoa > Mollusca > Bivalvia > Unionida > Unionidae > Megalonaias > Megalonaias nervosa. Next base: position 9,480 of record JAECUM010005762.1, read on the forward strand.
AAAAACATTTATTCAAAAACAACAAGAAGAGGAAAGAACAATCGAGAAGAAGAAGAAGACTAAGACGAAAAAGAAGAGAAGAAACCTTTGACCTGGAAAGGACAAAAAAGACTGAAAACAAAACGCTGTATGTGCTACTACACATTTTATCGGTGTTGAAGTATCTGAGACATATTTTATCAGACTTCGCTAGATAAACACAAAGGAAAGAGTTCTTCACGTACCAATATCTGTAAACCATCCCTAACTACATCCACGCTCATCGACACTGAGATGCTAGTAGCAGCAGCAAAAACAGTTGTTACTACCAATTCCAAAACAGCAACTGCAACAGGAGGACGAGTAAAACTTTGGCGTGAAAAGGGAATGAGACAGTTAAACCTGCTGATGTCCAGTAGTTATGAGTGTCCAACGGTTCTTCACAGGGCCAATTATGTCACGTAGAAAAAAAAAAAACATGCTACTCAATGATTGCCAAATCAAGTTAAAAGTAAATCCATTTTCCCCATGATTTTATGATGTTAGTGTATAAGTATTTGCTTATGTATCTTACCCATATGACAAAATCAAGACAAATAGACACCAAACACTTTTTCATTGGTACATTCTCTTTTGATTCCGAATTACTATGAAAATTTAATTAAAGATCCCAAAGATACATTTTCATTCCTTCTTTCACTTTCTGTCCCTTTGTTATTTCTTCTCGGACAGTAGTTCTTCCGATTTACTATCTTCTCTTGCTTTCGTGCATTTCTTGATGTATATTAGTTCTTCTTCAGTTTATAGACAATTCTACTCCTCCCGTTTCTCATACTTGTTCTCTTTATTCTTGGGTCACTCTGAAAACAAATGACCTTTTTCTTCACAATGACAACAGGTATCTTTACCGTTGTCTCTCTTTTCTGTTGTTTTTCCATGTCTTTGTTGTTGTTTGGACGTTGTAGATCCATACGTTCTATCTCTTGAAAGATGTAGCAAGTATCTTGATTTTGGCCTCAATACGAGGAGTCTGCTGTCTCGTCTGATGCATACTTTCGAATGAAGCTCTGCAAATCTCTGATGGGAAAGGCAATCTCTTTTTACTATTTCATCTTCTTTTCCTCGTCTAAAAGCGGAATGAGTTTTATACGCTTTGGGTGAGAAGCTCCCTCTATATATAGGGAGCACGCGTGTATAAAACTTAGTAAACTCACCGTTTTTAGAATTAAGATTGAACGATGAGATTTGAAACCAAAAGAAGAAAACAAGAGGAGACAATAACGGTGCTTGGTATCGCCTTATACATGAAGGGTTAGCATACGTAATTTCGAAGATGACACGAGTGAGCCTGAACCAACACCTACAACATCTGATATAAGATCAATATTGTCCCGATCCGCAAATAAATAAATTGGTTTAGTAGCCCCCCAAAACCATTATAACATTCAAGAGTCGCAAAACCTTACTTCCAGTAAAATCAGAAACACGGTTAACACATACATGGAGAAATTTAAAAGGATCTACTCTTAAGTGCCAACCTAGAAAGCAGCAGGTTTCATTACAGGTTTATGGGATTCGTTTTTAGGAACAATGGAACGACAATGCCAAGTTAAAGTGGACGACTGTTTGTGACTCTTCATTCAAAAAGCGAGTTCAAAGGCCCCTACATTAATCGAATTTAGTAAATCCGCAGAAATAACACCTTTCACAGTCATTGAAAAACATCAATGTCACCGATGAATAGCCACCAATCTGCAACTCCAAGAGATAACTGACACAGAAAAGTGTTATTGGTGAACGAAATTCTCAGTACCAGCGCAGTATCATCGAAATTGGCAACTCACTGAACCAGTTGTGATAAGCCTCGACCATCCTCGCAAGTCGAACGTATGCCGAGAAGAATGATGCCACGGAATAGAAAAGAGCATGGGAAATCACTCGACAACCGTACGGATCCATATAAAGAAGAAAAGCAGAACTTCTTTTGCAGTATGCAAAAATATCAAAAGAGACTGTATGTGGCATTCCTTAAATGCAAAACATCAAGACGAATTGGCTCCTCGCTGTACTTTGAAAGAATATCCTGAAGCCGCTCGCGGAGCTCTCGTATTTTGAGGATCAGATTTCTCAGATGAAAGATACATTCACGTGAATCATCATCAAGAAAATTTCAATACCATTACTAACATCAGAGGATTTTTGTATATCAATATTATTGAAAAACATGTGACCAAGAATTTAACAGTCGGGAGCAAGACAATATTACCTACAGGTACGTCATGGTTGCTTAGCGTGCAAACCATGCATTCCTGAACGAAAATAACAAATTCATTGCTAGACTTTCTTAGTCCTAGGTTTAACGAACAACATCGCATGAAACAAATTCAACAGCAGATAAGTGTTTGCAAATTACTGTGATTATGCTCCGCTCGTGGACATTTTATTCTAACCAAAAGCTCAAAGGCACGTATTTGTTCAGGAAAGAAAAGATGCTGTTCTTGTGACCAAAACGTGGACTTTGATCATCACTGTTTCATCCAAATATATGAGAATGAAGTGAAGAAAGACTTCAAAGACGAGCAGCAACAGAAGAAAATGGACTTTGATACTGGTGTTCATATCACTAGTGTTTGCATAGTGTGATTTACATACAAGCACCTATATTTTTCGCTGTCCCAATCATAGTAGAATTCCAAGATGACATGAAAAAGAAAATCTTTTGTGGACCCTATACTCTTGACAATTTTGCCAAAAGGATTTTGCAAATAGGAAAGGAAACTGTCATCTATATGCTAGAGTAATGGATTATAATTTGTCCGGATACGGTGGAAACATGTTTGAAATATTGTTCAAAATAAGGCACCGAATGTTCTACATGAACTGAGCCAATCTTATCTACATCAAGACATTGTGCTCCCGCATTTGCTCGACGTTCTCAAATACGAAGCATTCTACTATTGGCACGAAATTCACTCCAGACCCATTTTACTTTCAAGAAGAAATGTTGAAATATTTCCAATCTAATGTGAACATTTTATGCCGTTGCTGGAAAACAATTCAAAAATTATTTTTGGATTACGGAAGTATAGATCCTTTGAAGGAAACTTCAACCGCGTGTATTAGTGTACCAAAAAGAATGCATGCCTGAAAACCAACAAGTCATCATACCGCCTCAATCTTATCTCTCGGTTAGACATAGATACTCCGCCAAAGCATTACTTTGGCTCCATTAATTGCGAGAAAGTAAAGACAAATAGATACATCATGCTAAAATCAGTGTAGAAAGGAAATACTTTTTGTGGATGACTGGGAATTAAAAAATTCCCAAATCGTCTTCGCATTCCAGGGATGCTTATTTCACAGACGCTCCACATATTTCTCACAAAGAAATCTAACAAGTCATTTCTCAGAATTTACCATGGAAGGGTTGTACGAGCAGACATACAAATACGCCTGAAATTGGAAAGACGAGGATACCAAGATATAGAAATGCACGAGCAAGAATACGATTGAAGTTTCAAATCCGATCCAGAATTTCGGCGCATTACCGAAACGTACGATGCGACAGACAACGAAACTTTGAATCCACGCTGGGGTTTCTTTGGAGGAAGACCTAATGCAACTAGAGTCCGCAGATGTGTTCACGCTGCACATAGAATTTCTCAATCAGTAGCAAAGAAACCGTCGGCTTTCCATCTTCGTGTCAGACGCCAAAACCAATGGCAAATTCAAGGAACGGTCAACCGCCTTATAATATATCTGGAACACTTGGAAAAAACGAAAGAAGATGGTCATTTGTCGAAGACATGTTAAATTGTTTATAAGAAAAATTAGCATAAAATCCGATATTATTCAGGACAGAATACTTAGCAGATCCAAGTCGCTACTTTCAAGTGTTGGATAACAAAAGAAAACTCATGAAACACGTGGAACTCATGATGTGAAGATCCACGAATGCAAGTATACATATTCAGCTCGAACATGCCAGATCGTCACCGTGCTCTCCCTACCGTACTTAAGTGAGGCATGATTATTATCCCCATGGATACTTTAGAAATGAACAATCTTAGTTTGCCGCCGGAGCTAAGAGAAATCATTAACAAAGAGGTTGTACAGATTCAAATGAAATGTAAAGAACAATTGCATTCTTTATGATATATGCTTTTAGATCAGTATACATAAAAATCCTATAAGAGGGCTGATTGAATTGAAAGTCTTCAAATGGTCAGACATTGATCAACTACTTAGGACTTTGGCTACAACATCGGAGTACTACAACAAAGTTTTTTCAGAGGATGAAGACTTAATAGGATTACAAGAATCGTGTACGACAAGTGTCACCTGTAAACGAGACTTCATCACCACATGTAGTGTGTGACTTAGGGACTAAACAACTTTTGTTCTACTTTGTACCAGTAGATGCCCTGTGTAAAAGGTATGAATATTTCCTCAAAAAGATATTGATGTAAATGACTAATATAAAAGTACAGCTAGTTTGTTAAACCAATAAATTTAGGACTTGAAGATGTACATGACGGAAAAAGTCTTAGCTTTAATGCTCGGATACAATAAGTGTTACTATGCAAAAGACATTGTGTGTCATCACTCCAAAACAGAAGTTAACTTAGTACCAGTGCACGAAGTGAACAAGCGATTAAAGACAACGTTAGAAACAAACGCAGAAGACCCTAAAATAGGACTAACATTACAAGTCCACGAGAGTACCATCGCCAATAGAAAGGAATGAGGAAGAAAGGAATTCTACCAGAAATTAGGGAATTTGAATTTGTAGAGACTAGAAGAACAGCAGAGAGTGGATATCAGATCGAGAATATCGTACACTGACTTTTTATATGTAACTTTGGTGATTTTAATTTGTGCGGAGCCATTTATGCCTCATGTGTTTTCGTGTTTAAATTCTTGAAATGTAAATATGTTTTGCTTTTCGTGTTTATTCATTTTGAAGAAACGTTACACTTTTGTCAACTGTCTTGCGCATAATGATAATCGCAGACTTCTCAAGAACATGGTTATGGCTGCATCCTCCTCGTCCTTCTTCTCCTTCTCTTCTCTTAGTGATTGACAAAAAAGTGAGATCGTCAGAATTGGGAGGTCTTGTACCTTCGCCGTTCATTTAATATGTTATGGTATGTTCCAGAAGTTTAAGCAGAACTGGCAGAACAGAATTTAGCAAATATTTAAGTCGACACAAAACACACTTCTTTGATCGTCCACCGCAACGTATTATGTGGTATTAGAAACAGTGTCAATCGGCTTACACATTGCTTCAAGAAAGTCAAGGAAAAGTCATATAGTTTGCAGAATGCATTCCGAATGAAGTCGATGGGATCGTATTTGACTATAGTTAAACTCATCATGTCATTTTCGATGGCATGATAGAAGAAGACGAAGAAGAAAGTAAACTTTGGTTTATCATCGTAATGCCAGTGTTATTTTTATTACACAAAATGAAGGTCAGAAAAGCAAAATCATATTTCACTCTCATTCTCACCGCCATTATATATTATTTTTTAAAAGTCGAAGAGATAGGTCTCAAGCTGTAGTAATGTCCTGCGATTATTTACTTGTAGACTGTGTCATGTACTTCCAGAGATCATTCACCAAACTCTCTTTTTCTGAAGAACATAAAGTAGCAAGGTCACAATTTCCATACCCCAAAAAATCGTTGCTCAAATTAAAAAGAAACCACAAATTGTTTTGAAATCTGGTGGATGTGGATATTTAGGAGGATTATTATTTTTCCCCTTTAAAATGGAATCCAAATGCCGAAGCGAAAGCAAAGAAAACACAACAAATCTACAAAAGACGACAGCAGTCACTAAAAGGAGACTGGTGGTGCTACAAGTTGACACAAGAAAAAGAAAAGAAGCAAAAATATAAGTAACAAGAAAATAACGTGTCCTGCCAGCAAGAGCTGTACTGTTGCTAGGACACGTACGTGCTCTAGAAAAGCACGAGGCTCCATGACGGTGTCTCCACCTCCCACTTCTACTGTATTTTCTTCACCGTTCACAATGATGCCTACCAAACCTGCTTTAACACCCGTGTATCCTTATTTTTGAAAAATGAAAACCCATTTCTAAAAAACATCTCCTCTTCGTGTGGCAGCGATGACGTTTTCTTAAGCAACTGCTGATACAGTTAAAGTGGTCTTACCAAGGACAAAAGTTGAAGACAGAATAGGGGTGTTACAAGGTCTACCAAACAACTACTGTCACGATATAGTCCGTTTAAAACAGCTCATCTTTGAGTGATACCATTAATAAGACTATACGACCTGCAGTCAATTAGTACAGACGAATTTCAGTATAAAAGGATAAGTGCGATACGATTCACTTCAGCGTTTTTGCTCCTGAAACAAAAGATGTCACCAAAACAATGTTCACACCACCATAATGATCCCAGAAACCAATCTTCCTCTAACAATTGGAAAAGAAACGGAATCCCATCACGTTTAGCTCAACATTGGGGTGTTTCATTGGCACTGACTAACTACAATCTACCTGTGCAAAAACAAATCATTTAAAAGTCACCAATGCCACACGAATCTAAGAGTAACATCGAGGGACAAAAACAAGCACAGTTATCTTCATAATTGATACACTTTTAGTTAGCATTTTAGGACAATCCTTCACATGCTGCTGGTTACGGAGGAGATTGAAAATTGTATAGTATTGCTAGAACCAAACTTCAAAGTGTACGATTATCCGATGTGGCAGTGGTTAAAATCAACGTTCACGTTACACAAGCACTTGTTGCAGAAATAAAATCAAGGTGTCTAGCATTCAACGGCAACAGCAACCGGAATTAAATGATGTCTCTCATTTGACAGTGTAAAATCGTGGTTACAAAGTTTTGTTTTGTGTCATCGACGTGTGTTCCAAGTCAGTTTGGATAGTTAATGTCGACTTTTTAAACAATTTAAGAATTTGTACGAGAAGATTTTGAACAATGTGGTTGTCAACCTGTACGATGGCAAACAGACAAGGCTCAGATTTTCCGAATCAAGTTATTTAAAAATAAATTCGAAGCATTTGCCATTATTTTCAACAATCAAGGCCCATGAGTTAGCTTGCAAAAATGTACTGATCAAGTACCATTAAATGGCTCATCGTCATAAAATGCATTGTCTGACAGCAGAATAATGTCCATTACTATTTTAGGATGATACACTGCTCCGGCTCCTATGAAAGACGTTTACATTATGATCGATTTTACAAGTATGTTCGTTACCATGTCGAATTAAGGGAAGGACTTAAGTTTTACTTTGGTGTGTTTCGATGGTGGGAAGCACAGCCGTTCCGTTAGTAAGGTTTGTTTCTTTTAAAGTAGATTCTGCCATCTCTGCGTTCAAGGTAGATGGAAACACATATCATGTTGACGGTGAATTAGTATATCCTCATAATCTTCCTGTCAGTAAATTGTAATTTGACAGAGTCAACATTAGTATAAAAGAATATCTTGGAGAAAATATTATATTCTCGAAAAGAAATATCACGGTGAAACTAAATTTGTTAAAATGATTCTATTGTGAATTTTAAAAACAGATGCATCTTGTGCACCAGGGAGTTGCTTGACATGTTTTACGAGACATGTTAAGAATCCGTTCCTATTAAACACTGCTAAGACACGCAAAGCCAAGCTAAGACACATAAAGCCATACAAAGACGCATGAAGACCAACAATCTAAAATGTATACCCTTATGATTAATTGATGATTTGCATGTACATAGATGCGACAATAATCAAGTTGAAAAACTGTAGGTTGCTGTATTTTAATGTTCAAATCCCTGTCGATCGCATTCAATAAGCAGTCTGTTTTTCATGTTCTTTGTCAGAATTACCGCGGCATTTAAGCACGTGTTATTTTGACCTTTAAATTATAACGTTGATGATTTAATTGAGAGCAGCTGGCCAATTTTGTTAAAGATTCAAGTTAAAGATTTCATATCGTTGACGGTAAGTTTAGTATGGGGAAAGCAACTAAACACGTGAATGATTGGAATGTTCATTCTTATGTGGTAATGTCTGCTCGATATGCGAATTATTCTATGTTTTGTGTCAGTTTTTATGACACTGCTTTTCAAATTCTGAATTATTGGACTCATTTAAAAGCTTAGCTTTCACGTTTATTTAATTAATTATGCCTTCACGTTACTAAGCAAAGTTTATTTTGTCACATTTTACAAATTCTGTCTGACATAGTTATATTCATAACAAAATGCCGTCGGCAAGTTCCTGCAAGAAGCCCAGGACTGAACATTGATCTTGTGTGGTGTGTGATACGAATTGAAGCACTGGATCAGTGTAATATGGTGCATATAAAATTGAGTTCATACCAAATGTGATTTGTTTAAGTTACGTGATTTGACTTTTATATAAGTGAACTTTACATATGTGTAAGAAATGACCCAGCCGTTGTCAAAGACATTAAGAAACACGATGAGTACGCATTTAAAACCAGGTGAAACATATGGTACAATGACGGACGCATATTTGAACATTTCAGTTAAATATCACAGAAATATGAGACATTGCCACGACCATAAGACCCCTGTAAATGAGAAAAATGGTCCTAGACCAAAACCCAAGAATTTGAAAGATGAACTCTTGAACATGTTTTGCTTGTTGAGTGAAATAATACATTGCAGAGATAACCAACACCTATTAATTATATCCTACACGGTGGATCAGGTCACGGACTTAAAGTCATTTCTAACGAACAAAGATGGTGTCGTCGGCAATGACAGACCTTTCTCCTGGGCAAATACGTTGTTACAACCACTGTTTAAAAGTCGCACAAAGTTGTTCGAAAACGAATAGGGGACTTCGCATGCTTCTGGGACCCTTATTGTTACACTGGGATGAAGGACGGCAAAACTACTACAGGCCTTTTGCCAATTTGAGTAGAATACTTGGTATTGAAATTAAAAATGCAGAAATAATCATGATCACAGTGGACGAAAAGGCTATGACGAACGCTTGTGACCTTGCTTTTCCTGTTATGAAGAGAAAGCTATGTATAAAACATATTAAGGATAATCTGATATGGCAAATGACGAACAAAATACCTATTGTATTCGCAATAAAACACGAACGTTTGTATTTCACGAGTAGCGAAATTCTCTTGGTGATTTCAACTTCCAGTTGTAGTTCCGCTTCGACTGTCTTATCACGTCGGTAACATTGAGATCTACTATAATTCTTCTATTGATAGGTTGCAACACTCAGGCGCACTTTTAACCAATTACCCTTTTTTTACTGGCACAAATGTTACACATTCATAGGAATTCTCTAAGTGAGGAATATTTAAATTTCCGGCAAAATTGAGCTTTATTGGGGGTTTGACGTCAAGTTCACTTAGAACCATATTGATTAAACCCTTAGTTTGTGTCTGAAATGCTTATGTTCGTCTTTACCAAAGAAATGTTAAACACATAAGTACGTCTTGTTGAATAGCAGTTGAGATCTTTCTCTTCTTTGTTGAGGCAATGTTGGTTTAACATATTGATTTGGAAATTTAACCGGATATAATGTTAAACAAATCACCAAAAGAAAGTTAAAAACCCTTCGGTCTCATTTATTCCATATCTCTCTGTTCTTTCATTTTCAGATTTAAAGAAGGCTGTAACCAACTAAGTTTTAAATGAGTAGTCGGTAGAATATGACCTAAATGTAATATTTATATGTTCTAATAGTATGAATTAAGCATTAGAATCTTGCAGTGATTGCCTTGGTTCGACTACTTGATTAGTAAAAGACCAAATTTGGTAGAAGACGCATATAAAATAATGAAATCATATCCGTATCTATCGGCAACAAATCTAAAGTCACCATATAGAAGAAAACCATCAAGCAATACATATTTTAAAAAGCGATATTTCAGGATTTAATTTAGCAAGACTAATTTATATTGTTGCCATTGGGGTATACCAATGTTGTTGGTAAAGTGACATTCCCAATAGAAGAAACGATCATGGTTGTTAACGGTGAATACATTTTTTGTCTCAACATTTGAGGACAAGAAAATAAAATCGCAAAACGGTAGGGTTTCCGCTGGGAATGAAAGAAACTGTCATTTTGTTTCATATACTATACATTTATTCACTTGAACACAAACTAAAAAGCAGAAATACAGCAAAGTATATACCCTATCGACAAAGCCAGAAAGAGAAAACAATGTTATGTACATATAATTTGTATTGTGTGTGTAACCTTTGTTCGTGATTGAAGATATAGTTTTGTTCCACCTGATTATTGTCTTTTCACATGTTTAAATCTGAGTTTAATATCTAGACTTGAACATGACCTTAGAATGTTCTGGAAGCAAACTTGTTGACGATGTCTTAACATTTTCCATTAGTTTATTTTATCAGAAAATGCTATTGCGACATAGTGAGGATGTACATAAAGAAGCCTTTCTAAACAAAATCTTCATTCCAATCTTAAGATCCGTCTGTAGAATCATTTTTAGTAGTCTACAGGTATAACTATAAGGAATATTTTTTTTAATTATTCATTGGCATTACAAAAATGCTTATTGACCTTTTGGACTTAAACACTATTTTGTGATTATTGAGAACATATTAAAAGACATTCTGGATTATATCTTTGTAATACATCAATACATTAAAGAATATTGGAATTCATTCAGAACATTCTATATTTGTAATACCAACATTAAGGAATACGTGGGATTTTATTTAGAATACTCTTAACTTTTCACTCTGTATTCTAGCAAATAAATTATTTGTTGAATTTTAATAAATTTGTTGGCTTTGGGGGTTTTTTTTCGTTACATAGTTTAGGACCATACAATCGTAACAACAAAACAAACCAAAACAAAACAATTTCCGTTGCCTAGAAATTTTAACCAGCAAAGCAGGTTAAGAGGTTAATTTAAGTTAATTTAAGATGGTTTCGGGCTTTTAAATTCGTTTGAATTAAATATTTTATAACATGACGTTTGGGTTTTAATTTGAAAGAAGTTGTGCTCAATATAATGTAATTTTCTCGCTTTAAGTTTATAATAAATAGGTTAATGAATTTATGCTGACAATGTTTTATGACATGACTGTTTGGACCTGTCAATGAACTGTAATAAGGCATCCACAAGAATATTGTTGAATACAGAGTTAATGAAACTCATGCGTTTAGCATATTTTGATTTTGTGTTTCTTGGGACATATTATTTTAGTATATGCAATGGAATTTTGTTTTTCTATATATTTGACCATAACTATTTACTGTAAATTTGTTTAGTATCAATAAATCTTCTATTCTTGATTTTATACGACACAAAGTGGTATTGTTTCAGACATCGAAATGTGTTTCATTGTCAGGTCGTAACTCTAATTCTTGTGTTTGGTTCTTTAATAAATCTGATGAATCATCATGAGATTAATTGCTCTTAACCATAATGTCATTTAAATGCAATTTACGATACCAGTTGAATAATGTGAATATTATGCTACCCAAGACTCGCAAAATGGATCAACCTTTCAGCTCGTCATCAGTTGTATTCGAAGTTAGTACTCATACAAGATCTTCTGTCTGTTGTTTTGTTTGCAGGCGTCAAAACTGTTTGTTGCTGCCATTGATTTCGGAACAACATTTTCTGGGTGGGCTTATAGTTCATCAGACGATTACCAAAATGACCCGACAAAAGTGTATATAAGACAGTGGCCAAAAGGAAATCTTTCTCCAAAAGCTCCCACTTCAGTCCTGATTAAACCGGATGGGAAGACATTTGAAGCATTTGGATATGAAGCCGAAGACCGATACGCCGAACTTGCTGAGGAAGAGGACCATGAGATGTGGTACTATTTCCGAAACTTTAAGATGCATCTTCACGATATGACTGTAAGTATGTCTATAGAAACATATATGGCAACAAAAACATTTGAAGTAAAATGTTGATAATGAAATCTTATTTCTTCCTACCTCAGAGTGAACATGCTCACAGGATAATTATTCCACGTTCATAATCTTTTAAACAAGGATCTTAAATGAATAAGATGTTGAAATTCTTTCTACGCAAGTGTCAAACTCTTAAAACTTATAACTGTATAAACCCTATCAAACGCTCATGCGCTCAATCAGAAAGATAGTGCATGCATCTGAAATGTCGAGCCATTTGAATTTGTAATGTATTTTTAACGCGCGTTACAACAAAGCAGTTGTTTTCTAACAATTGATAATGATATGCAGTAAACAAGTAAATCTATGATGCATTTTTATAATCTCTGATTATAATTATAATTATATTTTTGAATCTAATATGAATTGTCTTCCAGTGACAAAAGTTATTTTAAAATCAAACTTTTAAATGAATGTTTTTCATTGTCCGTATGTCCGTGTGATGTACAACATAAAAACCAATTACGCTTGTTTTCTCTTGCTATTTGTTATCGCTTTTGTTTTTCTTTCGGGACATTTCTGCCAAATAGGGAGCTGAATATTGTTCAAATGGATAAATTTGCAATTAAACGCCTTGTCTTTCTTATTTCTTGATGTAGTAATGTGACTATTCCGTTGTAATAATTGTCGCTGTATTATATATTTGCATGTTGTTGATTGATAAACTTATTTACATGTACATCATGATTAAAAAGGAAAAAACATAAAGAAGACACAAAGACAACCACACATAAAGTCACACGAGTTAGATAATAAATATCCCTTCATTTTGAAATTTTAAAACACGTAGACTGTACCGCAGCAGCCCAGACTTCCTCTGACTCCTACCCTTTGTTAACATGCATGATTAACAAGAAATGGTTTAATCCATGTTCATGTTATATACACTACATATGTCTCTTTTGAAGAAAAGTATCCTTTAACAATTTCCATAATCAAATTGAATTATATCTTGATGATGGAATATATCCTTATTTGCGAGATATGGAGATTGAGATAAATTATTGCGTATTAAGTATTAAGTTATCAATATCTTGAATAGCTCTCAGTTTCGTTTACAGACTACCAGTTATGGATTTAATTTGCCATACCTTTCTACACAGAAATGTGTCAAAACAATTTCTTTTTCTTCTTTGCTCATTATAACATTCGCATCAGTTATTAATACCGAAAACTTTACTATATTTAAACCGAAATCGGCTTTATTGTGTAAAGACCTCTCATACATTTATAAGCTAATATTTGTGACGTTCAACAAATTAAATGTATGCGTCTTCTTTCATCCGAAGACTTCACATATCTAGGCTGCATGCTTTACTTTGGTTTTACTTTACCTACCAAACGAATATTTCTTATTCATATCTAGTTTTGTATATGTGTAAAATTATTTCTCTTGCATTGTATCATTTCAGATGATGAGCAGAAATTTTGAAATAAAGGATGAAACAGGAAAGTCCATTCGAGCCATGAACGTATTTGCTATGGCAATCAATTTTTTGAAAGAAGACTTATTACGAGAGTGCAGTACACGCACTGGGGGGAAAATATCCTCAGATGATATTGCGTGGGTGATAACTGTTCCAGCGATATGGAACGATTCTGCCAAGCAGTTCATGAGAGAAGCAGCAATTGAGGTAACTGAATAAATCATAAAGAAGATATTTGCGTTGGATGTTATGTACGCTTAAATAATGATAAACAAGAAAGGGCGCTTCTTATTTTGTATTACATTCTCACTTTTACTTCTAATGCTTGTTGCTTGTTCGATTGTAAGTGCATGGATGTAAGTAACCATGCCAGAAAAGAAGTACAGAATAAATGTGATGATGTTATACATAATTTATAATTGACTTGGCATAAAAAAGCGATTAATATTTCCATCATTTAGCAATTGTTCAAACAAATGGGCTTTCCTAAATCACTTTTATGAACATCTTCATACCTACAGGCCGGAATACCAAACGATAACCTAAAAATTGCCCTGGAGCCGGAATGTGCGTCTATATTTTGTCGGCTACTGAAGGTAGAAAAGATAGCTGGTGAAGTGGGGTTTTCTCTGTGGAAAGAAGGAAGCCAATATCTGGTACTGGATGCAGGAGGTACGGAATATAATTATGTTTACAACTTTTTTTCCTACCAATATACATAGCAAAGTAAGTAGTCATACAAGTAAATAGGTAAGAAAATAAGAAAATATGCAAGTAGTTGATGATTAGTGTTTAGTGCCACCTTCAGTACATTATTCTCTATACTATGCCGAAGAAATGGGAGTTATAGTGATGGCTTTTACAAAGACACACGGATGCAGCGGACCCAGACTGCCCTGGACGGGAATTAAACCCGCGTGCCTTAGATTACGAATTCAACGCTATACCAATGTGATTATTAGGAAAAAGAAGCTCCACCCTCTTTAAGTTTGAGCCTGCTGTCACATGTACATGGGAAACAAAGATACCATAAACATAAAACTTTAAATGAGGTACCTTAAGCGTAAATTAAAGTCAAAATAGCTTACTTTTGTAATATGTTGTTACTTTTGTAATATGGTGTTGATTGCATTAAGATACATTCAGATGGAAAAACTCCCAAAAAGAACTGACCAAAACGTAAACTTTGGATCTTTCGGTCTCATTGATGGAATTTTCGAAGAGTGGTGTTGTACTTAATAACAAGCATCCACATACAAAGTTGTATGCATCTGTAGCCAATAATGTTAGATTCTGATTTTAACGAAAACTTAACAGTTGCCTTTAATATAGGTAATAGCGAAATAGCTTGTATACACTTACAAAGACACTTCAACTCATGAAAACCAGGTAAATGACTGCGGCTTGCAATTCTCCAGAAACGTATCAAAACACAAAACTGACCGAATGGGCTGCTCGTTGAAACTGATGGGCAGACATAAAGAATGACACATGGATAGGCAAGCATTGACACAAATATATGTCTTTCCATATTCGTAGTGGTGCATAAAATTTGAATACAAGCAAGTGTTATAACATATTTAAATGTGTACCTCTTTTGCATGATATTCATGTCCCGATATATAACTCCTCGGTGATGAGATACTTTGTATCTGAGCTGGAACTTTATATGAAATATTTACAGGAAGAAAACACTCGGTAGAATCTTCTTAAGACATTTCCGAACTGAACAGAAGTAGTAAAATTGATAATATCCCCCAATCAATAATGAATTTTACATTTATTAGGTTTATTTAATCTGTCATTTGGTTCAAGTTTTAATATCGGAGCAACGGTTACGAAACGCAATAACCATATAATATTTGGATTCGTTTGAGTTAAATATATCACTATCAAATCATCATCGGCCCGATACGGACTATACCATTAATCTGGGGCTTGTTTCAAAATGGGCAATGAACAATGATCTCCTTCTGACTCACGACTCCTAGCAACGTGAGACCTTTCATTCTGAAAGATGGCAATAGGACTACTCACCGGACCTCTGTTGGGTCAGCTCCATTAGTGACCATCTTCAACCAATAAGACAAACAGTTCTAGACGTCTCTCCACACAGTCAGCACAGACCAATACTTATCCATATTGGACTTCAACTGCCGAATATACACAACTCTTCACAGCGGCGTTGAAACATCCGCAAAGCAGACTGGACGACGTGCAGTGTCATATTGGAGCGTAGCATAGTCATTATACCATCTCGCTGCATCCATCTCGCTCAAGGAAGCTTACCACATCTTCCAAAGAGCCATATTAAAAGCAGCCACTCAGTCTGTCCCTCGTAGCCGTCGCCCAGTCTATACACTCTGTTTGGATGAAGAAGGTCAGGCCCTTCTCAAGGAGTATGAAGGATCTGGAGACCAAGACATAGCAGATCACCTGACTGAATACGTCGATACTGCCAGGCGAACTCGCTGGGAGGAAACTACAGGTTTACTCAACTTCACTCTCTCCAGCCGGAAATGCTGGAGCTTGATTCGCCAACTTGGCACCGCTCAAACAACCGCAAGTTCAAGTCCACCCTGTTGTCAAACCAAAAAAAAAATGCTATTGCTAGCCACTTGCTACAAGTGGCAAAAGCACCCCTGGAGAAACAGCATCGACGTCAAGAGACTGCCGTCAGATGAACTCGATCAAAATACTTCAGAGGCATTTACACCAACAGAGCTTAAAAAGGTGCTATGCAACATCAAATCAGGCAAAGCAGCAGGATATGACAATATCCTGCCTGATTTCCTAAAGCATCTTGGCCCGATGGCCAAGGTATGGCTTGCAGCTTTCTACACCCGGGTTGTTAAGGAAAAGTGCATGCCGGCTTTATGGCGCCGGAAAAAGATTATTGCGATCCCAAAGCGTGGCAAAGATCTCTATAATGTGACGAGATATCAGCCAATATCCATTCTTTCTGTCTTTTTCAAGGTATTGGAGCTCCTGATTCTCCAAAGAATCGGTCCGGACTTAGAAAAAATCATAACTGTTGAGCACGCAGGCTTTAGGCATGGCCATAGCACTTGCGATCAAGTCCTTGCCATGACTACGTTTGTTGAAAACGGTTTTCAGAGGAACCTTAAAACTGGAGCTGTTTTCCTTAATCTAAAAGTGGCATATGACACGGTCTGGTATGTGGGGCTGTTATTGAAAATTTCCAGAGCACCGCTGAGCTGGATAGTTGAGACAATCAAACTACCGACAGGCGCTTCAGAGTGCGCATCCGAGAGAGCTACTGATCGTGAACTCCCACATGGAGTCTGTTTTTTCACCAAGTCTGATAAATGTTTATATAAATTACTTGCCTGAAACACAGTCGTGCAAGTTCATGTTTGCAGACGACATTGCTCTTGGGACCCAACGTCGCTCGTTTATTGAGTTTGAGGAGGTCCTGAACATGGACCTGGAGGAAATGACGGACTTCTTCAAAAATGGTGCCTACAGCCATGCACAACAAAGACAGTCTCCAGCATCTTCCACCTTAACAATGCAAATGCGAACCGTGAGCTTTGCATCCTTCTGAATGGGCAGCACATATTCACGACCCGACACCAACATACCTTGGTGTGACTCTGGACAGATCACTAAGATTCTACAACCACATGAAGAAAACAGCAGCAAAACAGAGCACTCGAAACAACCTACTCCGCAAACTGGCTGGCTCAACCTAGTTCGCTAGTGCTCAGACACTCAAGACATCAGCACTGGCCCTCTGATATTCAACAGCAGAGTATTGCGCTCCAGTGTGCTCTCCATCGTTGCATACCAAGCTAATTGACGTCCAGCTCAACACAACAATACACAGGGTCGTTGTGCAGTCATTCTTGTCCGATGGGGCTAGGTCACTGACTCTTCCTGTAGTTGTAGTTCTTTACAGGCCATGTCACACATTGTAAACAACTGTCTACTGACAAAGTTCCCTAGTGGAATGCAGGCTCTGCGCCTTGCTGATGATGACGCTGTTAAATGGCTGGGTACGATAAATAATAATACAAAATATTATAATGCAAAATGAAAATGCAGGGGGTGACTTAGAATGTTTACCTCAGCTTCCTGGGCACTAACAATATCAACTCATTGTCAACTTCAATTAGTTCAATTAATTGATGCAACCATTCAATAGTAAATGCTCTATATTCGCTCATTCTGTTAAAGGTACGAAAACTGATCTACTTAATAGTACAACTAATGGGCATCAAAGAAGAGTTTTCTGAATGATTGATGTATTCTTTAGAATTTTTTGCTTGCCGTGTTAGTACCCTACAAATATGATATTACTCACTAATAGTTGCATTTAAAACCTAAGTTTCCTGGGCCAAGCGGAGAATTCATTACTGTTTTTATGTTTAATTTCTGTAACTAATACTGGAAAATACATTTATAAATTTACTATAATAGCGTAGCACTAGACGGAGTTCCAAAGCTCAAGTTGCTTAAATACAAAATACGTAAAGTCACACTCATTGTGTGTAATCTAGTCACATCTTATGTATTGTATTTTAAATGTGAGGATGGGTCATAGTATGTCCGTTTGATTGTGTTTTTAAAACACTGCAGAAACGGGAAACGACGTTAAAATGTGGAATTTACGTTATAAATGTTTAATACATAACATCTTAGCCTTGGTGAAGATTTTAAATGAACTTAGTTTGTATCGTTATAGTTATCTCGGAAGTGTAATATTCAATTTTCAACAAAATGCTTTCCTGTTCGAGTTAATCACATAAAAGTAAAATCGTCACCCATAATGTCGAATGTCATTTAATTACAGGTGGAACAGTAGACATAACAGTGTGCAAGGTACAAGAAGGAGGAACGCTACAGGAATTGCACAAAGCAAGTGGTGGAGCGTGGGGAGGTACACAGGTTGACGATGCTTTCAAGCAGTTAATTATAAGCATTGTTGGTGGTCCGGTATATCTAAATTTCATTAAAAGTAACATGGATGACTATTTACATATGATTCGCGAGTTTGAAGTAAAGAAAAGAGACATTGAACCAAGCAGTAACGCTAGAATTATAATGAGAATTCCATTTTCATTAAACGAAATCTACGAAAAGTATTCTGGAGAGACCTTGCAAGAGACAATATGTCAGACGAAGTATGCTAATGAAATACATTTTATCAAAGATAAGCTAAGAATAGAAGCTGGGCAGATGAAACAACTTTTTCAAAAGACAATAAATTCTATAACTGATCATGTCAGGGACTTGCTAACAGAGCCAATGGTAATGGGAACAACAAGTATTTTAATGGTGGGCGGATTCTCTGAGTCAAAAATGCTCCAAGATGCTGTTAAAAATAAATTTTCAGACATGAAAATCATCGTTCCTCCTGAGGCAGGACTTACTGTTTTGAAAGGAGCAGTGTTGTATGGACATTGCCCAACCGCAGTAATGACACGGAGAACCAAATATACTTATGGCTTGAGTGTGGATGAACCATTCGAAGAAGGAAAACACGATGAACACAAAAGACGCACAGAACATTGGGAATCTGGTTGCGAATATTTTTGTCGTGACGTATTTGAAACAATTGTTGAATTAGGACAAGGTATACGTGTAGGCGAAGAAAAATATGTTGGAGAGTATTATCCTTCCGACTTCGAAGATTTCTTTTCTGACCTAACCTTTTATGCTTCTATAAGCAAAAGTCCGAAATATGTGACCGATGCTGGCTGCTTCAAGATTGGAACCATACGAATCTTTATAGAAGATACGTCTGTACCAAGACAGGCAAGACTATTTAAAGTGTTCATGTTGTATGGAGATACAGAAATCAAAGTGAGAGCAGTTGAGTCTAGAACTGGAAGAAACTCAAAATGCATCATTGACTTTCTCGCATAAAACGGTTTAAATATAAAATCTTTCACCGAGACTTGAGACATGCAAAATAGTTCAGTAAAAGCGAAGAGAAACATCATAAATGAACACAATCTTGATATTCTGCCATATCATTGTAAACGTTGTCACTTATGCATAGAATATCATACAGAAAATTGTTTCTATATAGTCAGATCATTTAAGATCTTGATGATTTTCAAGTTAGACATTATTTCTTAGAGATTGTTTCATAAACCGACGCTGCTTTATGTGCAAAGATTTTAATAACAAACACTGTCAAATACATATGATTTTCGTCCATTCGATTCAGTCAAGTGATGAGTCTTGTTCAACACAAACTAGAAGCCATAATATCAATTCACAGAATGAATGTTACGTTAAAAAAATATTGGTACGGTTTCAACGTTGAATAGGAGTACAGATTTGTGCAAAACTGTGTCGCATTTTGAATATTATAATAATACCATTGATTTTGTTAGTATTGTTACGACTCTATGGTCATAAGCCAAGCAACAGAAAGAAGCAAAATCCATCAATTTTTTTTTTAAGAGTAACAAAAAACTTAATTATTAATGTTATAACTTTATGAGGAACAAAAAGTATTATGAATTTAATCCAAAATAATCCTGATAAAGTTCTATCAAAGTGCAAAAGAATAAAAACAAATCCAGATATATTTCAGATCCACGAATATACTGGTCTGCCAACAGTCCTGCCATGTCACAACGGCTTTGTCCAGAATTCCTTTGAATAATTCCAAATAGTTCCAAAATAATATTAATGAGCACTTTCTATTCCCACTGAATACTCCACACAAATGTTTTTCCTCTTAAATAATATCTAAATACAGCACAAAATACGTCTGCGGGCTTGGTGTTTCAACAAGAACACTAGAAATAAGAATGAAAAACTGCCCAGTCCGACGTGTCTATATACAGGCTAAAACACGCATATTATCACTACCTATTACTACCACTGTAAACTTTTATCGTTCCAAATCTTGTGCTTATTGTTTGTCTTGTCTCAGATTTGTCTTTGTCTCTGACAAAGGTTCAGAGTCGAATTCGCTCCGACTAGTATATAGTCTATATGTAGACTATGTGTAGTATCAGAATTAAATGTATACTAATTATATCCGTGTGAATTTCTAATCGAGAAATATATGATATCTGCTGATAAATATTACTGAATATGCCATTTGTCTGTCAGAGCTCACCAAATATTTATCCATTCTGTCATCATAAAGTGACATCCAAAAAATATATGATGCAGAGTCTCTTCAGCTTCATTACAAAAAAATACACAATGATGATTCTGTTATTTTCATTTTAAACAATTTGCCTTAGTATTGAAAATTATGTGGAGAACATTATATAGAAAATTATGTCGTCCTATAACCTCATTAGTAGAGAAGGTAGGGAATATATTGATTTCCAAACTTCGTGCGAGTAATTCTGATTTAAAATTCCATTTAGTTTCCATTTTAACCGGAAGTTTTTTCCACTCCTATATGATGTATTCTTGTGTCCTGCTTTCTTAGACATTTACAGTTTAATATAATAGAGATTGTAATTTATTTGTCTTTTTAACAATGTTTTTCAAAGTTCATCGCATTGCGTTAAGAACTCCATAGACTTTCACAACAGAAATATTACTATTAAAATGTTAGTGTGCATGTTATCTTCCTTAATTCTGTAATTAGTAAAGCAATACAAATTATTCGGTCAGTTTTTTAAGAAAGATTGTATTATTATTTAGCTTGATATATTTATTATGCCATTGATAAAATTTGTTCTTACCATCAAAGAAATGCATCTTTCCAAAACTTATGTGAAAATATGTGGAGTCGTTCTTTCTTTAAAAAGATAAAATATTATCCCTTCCAAACTCTTCAAGTATGCCTATAACAGTTTTCATGGTGAATGGTTGAGTGCATACAATTGTTCCACGTAATCTTAAGTGCATAAAAAAGATTGAACGTGTTGCTTCTTCTGCTCACCATCATATTAGTTATTGATTATAATGTTGCTTTTAATTTTGGCACATTTTCCACCCGAAAGGAAGTGATTGCTTTAACAGGTACGCGTAAATACATGTATATGGCAAAATGAAAATAAAGAGCTTTTTTATAGAAATTAATTCTTTGCATATTGCATAAAATTCCTTATAATTTCCTCTGTGGTATCTGAATAAATAAATCAAAACATGAAAGAGACACGTGAAACGTTTTGTACAAGGTTTCTTAATTTGACTATCAAGTATGATAATGTTACTTTTGTTAAATAAATGTCTGAACTGAGAAATTACTGTTGATCGTTTGGCGGTGTATTCCATCACCCCTTGAGCAATATTACACGAGTTTAATATGTATGCATTACGCTGTTGAGATGTTATTGTAAATCGCTATTTCAGACGGAAAACACTTGCGAACGTAAACACACATGTACATGCAAGATAAATACAAAATTTTAAAAAATATTGGTGTAACTATTTCGATCTCTTTAAAATCTTCATCCCTATATTATATGTCTCTCCTGGGCTTCAAAAAACCACATATGATATTACATAATAAATAAACATTTCAAATTAATATAATGCGTTTTATCTTTATAATGTTTCATATTGACATCTTAATTATGAGACAGTAGTGGCTGATCCACATAAATGAAGTATAGATCAATAGTGATAAAATACACTAAAATAGTTTATATATGAACTCACATGCAGTGGTTCATTCTGCAATATCACCACCTTCTAGGTGAGAAAAATCCTTCATCAACTCTATATAGGCCTACATACAATGATTTATTTCACTATAACACCTAATTAGTTATTGTTATTGGTACCTGGAGATTACACTACTTAACTGTTCAGCTTGCAATACAGATTATTGTCCATATGTACAAAGTTTGGAACACAAGTAAGGCATGGGCATTTTTCGTTTTTCATTTCTTCCAGAATGCCTGCTGATTCCAGTGAAGACATGAAACATTCCATTATTGCTGACTTTCTACCTACAATAGAATTTACATACTGCATACCCTCATCATACACATGAGTCAGTTTGTAAGAATTTTACAAAATTCTAGCAACCGCACGGTTACCATCACTTACTTTCTTAACGAGCCTGTCGAAGCAGATCTACTATATATTTGGCGGGTCATTCTGTAGTAATCTGCCATATCTGCACTGGTAGCAATTATAAGTTTTGAAATGGATGGCTTCATCCAGTAGTGAATCTATGCTCTTCTTCACATCCTATAGTGTCTATCAATGATGCATTTCCACCAAATGAGCTGCTGCATGGGTTTTATTAATGCCATTGTATACGGCATTGATTCTTTTTCTCCTTACCAATTAGCAACTACATGATACTCATCCAAAACTAACAGTAATACAGCCAATTGATGCAGCTCTTCATCCAGTATCTATCACCAAATGCTTTCATGAATGAAATACGATCGCAATCTTTCTTTCTTTAAGTCATCTGTTTGTCGTCCCTGAAATTTCAGTTATAATCTTAATTCTTCAAAGCTGTACAAGCAAACTGATTCCATTAATATATGCATGGTAGGAATGTACTGGAGCATATATGGAAGTTAAATGGTTTTGACGCTGTTTACATAATACAAATTGCTATATATTTAACACTGGTTCACTCGAATAATTCTAATTGATTAGATACTGTATGATGTCAATGATCTCATTGATAAGAAAAAAATGTTCTCTGACCTATGTAAGGATTGATGATGCCATTCGAACAGTGCAGAATTTGGGACGTGGCTGTTGGATGTGTGAAGACGATATAATAGATGCGTTTAAACTCATTCCTGTGAAACCATCTCAATGGTGCCGTTAGGATAGAAAACACATACAGAGGAGCCTCGTTAATCAGGACACCTTCGTTCCCAATGATTATGTCCGGATTAACGAGTTTTCCCGATAATTGAATCATGCACGTTTTTATTTTACAATGTTATCATACAGTATACATATACATGTATATGCTAGCTATCTCTACTCGTCTAAGCTTGCTTGATGGTGTCGTCATAATATATGAAAAAAGTACAACAAATGCAAACTGATATCTCGCAGTTAAATGCGTTATGGTAAACTAATAAAATGCTATCATTTTTATAAGTCGTATTTTACAACTGTTATAGCTGCGAATGAGCTGATAATTGACGTCTCCATTTTATTCTGAGATGAAGCCCTATACTGTCCACAGCTTAAATCAATCAATTGTATTTGTACAGCTATCAATAAACTGATTGTTACATACAATTGGTAAACAACAAAGAGGCTTAATGACACACTTAATTTATTAACCATATGTTACGTCAAAAGCGTGGACGATTTGATCCCAGTGTGTTTATTTTAATTATTAACACCCCCGTCGGCGACTAGCTAAAACAGACATTGTTTATACAATCGCTGGTTACAATATGGTCACGCTACTTAGTTTTTCCTCACACATGATCACGTGATCAATTGATAACTTTAACATACCACTAGAATTTGACCAATCAGAGATTGATACATTGACACACCTCCAAATTTGCGTAGGTGAATCTATGTTGTCCGACTGACTATATTTTCATATACGATTTTTCGAATTTTCTTATTATTGCACAGATTATTTCCGGATTATCGAGACAAGTTTTATAGCAATTTTACACTTTGGCCCCCGATTTTGATTTCCGGATCCGGAACGCGGATTTCTTGATTAACAGAGCAAATTAACGTTTAGGAATTCCGTTACTGTTGAATTATGACTGGATAGCGAGGTTTCCAGATAAACGGAGTCCGGATTAACAAGGCTCCTCTGTAAATCAATATTTCATTTTCACTCGTCTCGTTATTTTGATGTTGATCGAAGCCAAAATTATTCAGTGATTTAGCTAGTATTATCTGCTGGATTGCAAAGAAGAACTATGGTATGAGTCGTTTTTGTAATCTGTTTCATGATTACTTGACAATATATTCTCCTGATGCAGATGCTGACCGTACGATGGCAGTTATGACTCTGATATTTGCTGACCGTACCATGGCAGTTATGACTCTGATATTTGCTGACCGTACCATGGCAGTTATGACTCTGATATTTGCTAAACTAAATATCACACTTTCTCTCCATAAAAAGGTGGGGCCTACTCATGTTCTTGAATATCTGGGAATTGTGTTGGACATTAATAAAATAGAAGCCTATTTGCCAAGGAAAACAAATAGACAGGATCATAGCTACTATTCGACATCTTTTTAATCGGGAAAGGTGTACAAAGAGAACTCTTAATTTTGCATCCAGAATTATTGTGCAGGGCAGAACTTTTGTTTCTTACCTTTTGTTATTGGCAAAGTCAGTCAAAGAACTATATCATTACGTGTATCTGGATACTGAATGCAAACTTGAATTGGAAATGTGGCATTACTCTCTTCAGAAGTCGAATGGATATCCTTCTTCCTTATGAATGAACTTACGCTTGCTGCTGACTTTGAACTTTATACTTTTGCATCTTCCATTCATGGTTTTGGTGCCTACTTTCAAAGGAAATGGTTTGCAGGTAAATGGCCCAATGGTATTTCTATCCATGATAAAGAATCGTCCATGGCTTTTCTTGAATTATACCCAATTTATTGATGTTGCTGTGCTTTGGGGTCATAATAGCGCCTCCCGAAAAAGTATCTTTAACTGTGACAATCAGGCAACAGTTGCTATAATCAACAAGGGTTGCTCAAAAAGCAGACTTATCATGAGACTCATGCGGAGACTCACACTATGTGCTGTGACTTACATTTATGTTGTGACTGCCCGATATTTGCCAGGTGTAAAAATTGGCATTGCTGATTCTTTTTCTCGCTTTGAGTAGAACAGATTTCGTCAGTTTGCACCGGAAGCAAACAGGGACCCGGAAACATGCCCAGGCCTGCACGCGATTCTGTATTAACTGATGTTATCAATCACCTATGGGATGCTGCCATTAGCCCTGCAATACAGATATCTTACCAGTCTGTCCTACAGCATTTCCGCAACTTCATGGTTATAACTGGCAAAGTTCAGGACTTCCTCGCATTTTGGAGGATACTCTTCTTCAGTATGTAGCACATTATTATGGAGTGCAGAAATTGCGATGCAATACGATTAAACTTTACTCGTGTGCAATTTGTTTTGCATATCTAAATAGTGGACTTTCAAGCCCACTTTTACAGCCAGATGGACATCGGTGTTTTAGTTTGTTCACTATTTTAAGAGGAGTTAAATATTCTAAATCTAATCTTAATACAGACCAAGGCTTCATATAACTTGTCAGATGATCAAACAGTTGTGCTTCATATTCCGTGCAGGAACATTTCACCATTCATGGATCTCTTGATGGAAGTGGTGTCAAATGTTGTATGGGGGGGGGGGCGCTTTTTACGGTGTGGAGAATTTACAGTATAGGGAAGTTTGATATCATGCTTCATTTATGTATTCAAGACGTCCCTGTTGGTGCTGATTATTTTACTTTGAAACTTAAATCCTCCCAAATGGATCCTTTCCGCAAAGGGATTACTTTGTTTTATTACAGGACAAACAACTCTATATGTCCATATTCAGTGATGGTGAAATTTCTCCAAGTGCGTAAAAGCATGGGTGCTCTTATTTGTGGATCCGTCTAACCAGGCACTGATACGATCGTTGTTCATACATACTTTACACAGTTCATTACAAACTGTTCAAGTGGATCATAACTTGTACAGTGGACACTCTTTTCATATCGGTGCTGGCTGCAACCACGGTTGAAGCTGTCCACGTGGAAGACCACCTAATCTAGACTCTAGGACGATGGTCGTCCGACTGTTATACCAGATATATTCAAGTGTCCGGACATTTGTTACGGCAAGCACACACATTTCTGTGTTCCTAGTTGAATTTCCAGTGTTTTCATACTGCCTGAACTGTGTATATTGCTTTTCTCTTGTGCCACATGTGGCTTTATCTAGGGCATGCATAATGGTTTCATATACGATATTTGCCATTTATGTGAGGCTTGCTACATTTCCTTTAAAATATCCTTTAAAAAACGCAAAAATCTACTATATATTGGGGACACTCTGTGCAATTGCATCTGACGACTTCAACTGCACTTCATTTGAGGTTCATTTCGTGTTACTTTATTCTCTTGCCACCAAAACTACATGTACTTATATCAGACTTCTTTTTTGATGTGTATTGTGTAAATTGATTGCTCTAACATTTTATAAACGATTTAATCTGATAAAGTTTTTATTTTATGAGGGACGGAGCATCATTAAAATCCTAAATATAAATTTCCAATTAGGTCCTAATTTAGCTATACGTGTAATTATATGACTAAACGCCCTTCTTAATTTTCATGGTTGTTCTACCATTTATTTTCTTTTACAATGATTAAAAACACAATAACAACAACAAAATTAATAATAATAATAATAATAATAATAATAATAATAATAATAATAATAACAATAATAATAATAATAATAATATGACGTATAGGATATTACTAGTAAAGTCAAGTGTTCCAGTGCAATGTAAAAGAATTTCCCATATTTGCTAGTGTTAGGAACGTTCTCACTTCGGTGAAAGGAAAATCCTCAATAATAACCTTGAAGTAATTTTATGTGTAATGCTGCAAATGTAGTAAAAATAACTGAAAGTTTTTGCGCAAACTGAAATGGACAAACAAATTTGATTATAGCATTAATATTCTGAGACATTGTGTACATGTACTTTTATAATGTATTTTTCTCGTGGGTCGGTGGTTCCTTCCAGGGTTTTCCCGAGTTCTTCCTCCAACATTTATACTGGCCGCCACGTATAGCCTATCTTATGCTGAAATGGCGTTAAATCCTACAACAACAACAACAACAACAACAATATATTTTACTCATTTCTTAAATTCTCCACAGATATAAGCATTTCACCAATCGAGATGCCTAGAACTTTTTGGATTGACCATAAGGTAAAGTCATATGAGAGACTGCATGCGTAATTATTTCATTTGGAACAGCTTCAATTATTGTGAAGTAAAACATTGGGGCATTACTAGGGGAGGGAGAGCGAGGGGGTTATTTTATTATCTCAATCTCATTTACACATGCATGTGTTTGAACGTGTTAAAATTCTTTAAATTTTACTTTGGGGAACAAAGAAAAGGAAATCATTGATTCCAAAGGTTGTGAGACTGAGTCCACAATTTTTGTCCCACTAAAAATGAGCAACTGAGAATGCAAATTTGCTGAGGAACCATGTTATGTTCATATTTAAAGAATTAAACTCCATCCCGATGTGTGTTCATAAGATTTATGGTGTTTATGAAATGACGATCATCGGAATCTGGGTCATTTAATACACATCAGTGACGAAATACTTTAAACTTTATATGTTTACTTCAGCAAGCTGCTTTAATAAAGTAAACACTGGAAAGCATGGAAATTTGAGCTTTACATTCAAGCTGACAGCATCCAATAATGCTCCAGGCATCTTCGTAATGCTGTTTACATATTGCTTAGTCTCCGAAACGCGCAGATGTAAAACTTCAACAGACTGGAAGATTGGAAGATAGAATTAGGGATTATGGAATAACATATAACAACGGAACAACACCATTAACCTGTGCATGTAAGATCTTCGCGAACAAAAGAAATAGCCAGGCTCTGCATAGGTCCTTAGGCCACTAACTGGTATACGTCACTCCCGGAAGAAAAATCTAGTTTCTCAGACGTTACTGTTATATTTCCAGGAAGACATTTCTGTAAGATCGAGGGAAGGCGAGAAGCTCTGTGCGGTCAAGACTGACACTACATACGGTCCTCAATCTGACCCATGTCATGGATCTTGGTGTACCAGTCGGTATGACGAGAATTGGATTATGATAGAGAAGATCTTGGAACATTAAGGGTGCATGATTCAATCAGATCTCTACGATGACCTTTCCATATCCATTTCCTTTTGTTCATTTCAAAGAGAAACCTCTTGTTTTTCAATTAGCAGATGTCAATAATTTTGGTTATCATTGTCTATATATCGGGAAAATGAAGAGTACCTTTGAGAGGTTAAGGTAGACGAGTTACGCGGGTGTACACCATACCGGATCTATTAAGGGGTCCTTGGACCACTACCTGATACAGCCCAGATACACCCGAAAACATTGATATCTCAAGGAGTGAATGCACATTTCCTGGTAGAAATCGCTTGAGGGAAGCGGTGATATTAGATGCCGACCGAGTGGATGATTTCAGAGCATCTACAACATACGTCGACAGTGATCTACGCCATTCCAGAGCTCTATAGGGGTTTTGGGGATACCATTCGGTATATGTCACTTCCCGGGGAAAACTTCTGGTTTTTGCAGGTAATGTAAAAATTATCACTGTGACATTTCCCCAAGAGAACGGCGGGAGAGCGGAATGGTTCTTAACATAATCAAATGATCGGCGTGGACGATTAAAATGGGTCTACTACGTACACTGGTTTTTCATGGTCTATGGCCCGGTATATATTTTACCTCAATTGGAGGAAAAAACTCTTGTTTCACCAGTGTCAGTAGGCATCTTGTATAACGCAAGGTCAAATAGCACTGCCATATTTTCCTCAACGAGAACGGCAGACTGAGAGGGATGTTTGAATACTCTGACGTTATGAATGTGGTCGTCAACATAATATGACTACCCGATATAAATAACTTCCGTTTAAATGTGTTAGCGGCAGTTGATGTCAAACTTCCTTGTAGACATCATCTGTGGTAAGAGTAGATGTAGAAACCCATAGTTCGTCAATGTGGACTATTCAAACGGGCTTATACCAACCCCGGGCTCTACAGGGGTCATTCGGGCAATAGCCGATACAAATCAGTTTCCAAAGGATATCCATTGATTTTCCAGCCAGTGGTGTCAAAGTGTTATCGATATGTTTTCCTCGACTAGAAAGTGGGGGTGAGAGGAATATTTGGGCATGAAAACGGTTCGAATTGATGATTTGAAAAAGTCTAGAACATGCCACTCCCGGTCCCTACAGCCACTATGAGTCACTTCTCGAACAAAGTTCTTTATTTACCTAAGTAAGTGTAAAGACATCACGAAGGTATTTCCGTCGACGAGAACGGACGGGTTGAAGGGATATTAAAATATATTATCGGGGTGACATTTCAAACGGGACTACGTCTGACCCAAACCTTTACTTTGATGTTTGTACCACTACCTGATATGCGTTACATGCGGGAGAAAACTCTTGTTTTTCAGCAATCAATGACAGTTTCCAGTAGATATGGTTTTCAGGCAGAGGTGTGTGGAGAACGTATGGATATTCGAGTTGGAAGAATGAAACTCCATACCCAGGCCCATAGGTACCAGCTCGAAAAAGTTTCTTCCAAAGGAGGTAATCAAACTGCATGCAGGCAAGGCGATGGGTACCGTAACCCGCGTACCCAGGTTCGAATCTCCATTGCACGATTTAATAATTTTCGAAATTGCATGATAATATTTTTTAATCTTATTTAATAACTAACTTAATGTTATCAAGTATTTTCTTGTAGGAACTAGGGATAACACTTTCCGCTCTGTTTGGTTTATATCTGCAATTATCTCCCTCCATCTCTCTCTCCCTCTCACAATATGGCTTATTCTGGGTAAATATGCCGTGGATAGATCAATGAGGATGGAGAGAAAGACTAGCTCGGGGGCATAACGGGCATGCGGCCTTCGAAAGGGAGCACGCACAAAACAAATACTGTACAGAAAGATGATTAAAATCACCAGAAAATTCTAAGTGGGGGATAAAAGGCTCGAGACGATGGATTTAACGGCAACAAAACGGCTAGACATTGATAGGCGAGGTAGTGAAGGCTAGATTCCATTGTCGGAAACAGTGCAATAATGCAAGGGTCTGAAGATCCATCAAAGATGGTCGCTGTGCGGGACTGAAGGAAAATGTATGCCAGTTATCACACCATTTGTTGATGATCTCTACACAGCAAATTTGTCCCAGGTAAATTCAGAGGGTGGAGTTGAGGACAGACTGATTCCGGTCATTTTGCCAAAACTGACAAGAGACCACTGAACTCTATGCAGCCGCTTGGGGAGGGAGCTATTATCCAGAGTTACAACGCTTTGTCATTGAAGATCAAGATCAAAAACCGGAAACGTCTTGAGTTGAGATATGAATAAGAGAAAGAGTGGAATGGTCAAAACTGGACATTTGGACAATAAGAAGGCCTGGGAAGAGTTTGCCGATAAATTGGGGAATATCCTAATTGCTGCTCGGCTGGCTAATGTCGACAGGAGGATCCAATTTCTTTTTGCTATCTCGTATAGCATGTACAAGATGTTCCCTAAGGTATATAGAGGGCTGTAGGAACTAATGCGAATGATACGAATGAAAGCGAGGATCACTGCTTGGTGGGAAAGTGCTGTGGGCTTCTTAGTACCAAAGAAGAAGGAATCCAAAGGTATGACTCTGCTCCGGAAGATGTTGTTACTGAACATAGAGGGAAAGCAGTTCTTCCAGACGTTCGGAAAGAGAATAACCAAGTACATGACAAGTAAAACGCACATCGATACATCAGCAAAGAAGTTCTACAAACATTTAAAACAACTCGTCCCTTTTACATGATGATGGAAACATGATCGTAATAATAAAGTTACTTAACACTTTACTTTATGTATGATATCCAAGTTATCAATTTATTCAAATATAGAACTCAGAGGCGGACTTACCATTAGGCAAAGGTCGGCAATTGCCTTAGGCCCCAAACTACCAAGGGCCCCGTAAAACGCCTCATAAACTTATGGTTACGATTTGTTGTCTTACTTTTCACCAATTAATTATATATCTAAACATCGATACGCTAAAATGCTATCCGAATATTTAATTCATGATGAGTATCTCCCCACCCCCACCCCAGTCCCCACTACATTGGACTATTCCATTATCCTACTGCGCATCTGCGTGTGTGTTTGTAAACAAACGGCTCAGCATTCTGTAAGCTGTAGGCTACAGACGGTTGAAAAATGATGCGAAGCTACCAAAGTGGTTCTGAAAAAAAGGAGGAAGCGGGAAGAAAGCAGAAAGATTTTAGCAAAACTTCCAAAGGTAACAACCTTTTTCACGACGGCTACTGACAACACTAACATTAACGTTACTAAAGAGCGGCAAGAAGCCGGTGCTTGCGCTAGCAATGCAAACACTGTTGAAGAGGAGCTACCCACCGGCAGTGTCAGCCCAGGTTGCTCCAGCGATGCGGGGGCTACATACAAGACAACTTTACAGGATCCTTCGACTGGAGATGGTAACGGAACTGCCGCTTTCACTGTCCATGATGATAACTATGGCAATGACGAAGATGGTGATACACATAATACTCAGCAACTAGACCCCGTGAGTAGCAGTCACCCTAATCAATGTGTTATAATTGAAGATGATCCAGCACTCTGGCCAAAACAGCTGTCAGACAGAGAGCGCTGCTTAATAGTGCAGAGGGGACCACAACAAGTCAAGGGCAGAATTTTTCCAAGAAATCAAGAGAATCGCAGATTTACAAGCAGTAACTATTACATGCAAATGAGGAATGGAGAAAAGATAAGCAGGTCTTGGCTCGTGTACAGTGAAAAAAAGGACTGTGTTATGTGCTTTTCTTGCCGCCTATTTGGAAACAGAGAAAAGAGCACTCATCTAAGTGGAGATGGGTTCAATAACTGGAAAAATCTTTCAGCTCACTTGAGACAGCATGAGAAGTCTGCTGAACACATCACACATATGGATTCCTGGCGCAGTCTTTCACAGAAACTACAAACACAGCTATAGATCAGGTGAACCAATATCTAATTGCTCTGGAAGTAAACCGCTGGAAAGAAATTTTAAGAAGATTAATTGCAATTGTGAACCATCTGGCAGAGCGCAATCTTGCATTTCGTGGTCACTCAGACAGGTTGTTTGAGTCTGGCAATGGACATTTCCTTGGGCAAGTAGAACTGATAGCTCAGTTTGACCCAGTCATGCGAGAGCATTTGAGGAGAATTCAGGCAAAAGAGCTCAATGACACTTATTTAAGCAAGCATATTCAAAATGAACTAATTTCGCTGGCTGCAAAGTGTACAACTGATGCAATTGTAGAGAGAGTAAAGAAAGCCAAATATTATGCAGTAATCATGGACTGCACTCCAGACCTCAGTCACAATGAGCAGCTATCAGTGGTGTTGCGAATTGTAAACTGTGAGACATCAAAAGGTGTCTCCATCCATGAGCACTTTGTTGGTTTTCTTCAGGCACTTGACATAACAGGAAAAGGCTTATGTGAGTCATTTTTAGGGGCACCTAGAAACACTAGGTTTGGATCTTTCCAACTCTCCAGGTCAGTCCTATGATAACGGGAGCAACATGCAGGGTAAAAAGCAGGGCGTCCAAAAGAGAGTGCAGGAACTAAACAGCAAGGCGTTATGTGTTCCTTGTGGAAGTCACACACTGAACCTTGTTGTTGGTGATGCAGCCAAATCATCTGTGACGTCTATCAGCTTCTTTGGCCTGTTACAGCGACTTTACACTCTGTTCAGCTCCTCAGTTCACCGTTGGACCATTCTCACAGAACATGTCAAGAACTTTACACTGAAGGCACTGTCAACAACTAGGTGGGAGTGTCGGATTGAAGCTGTTAAAGCTGTTCGCTACCAGCTGCCTGAAATTGTGAAGGCCCTGACTGCTTTAAAGGAGTACGCCACAGAGAAACGGGATGCAGATGTTGTCTCAACAGCTGGATGCATCTGCCAGGAGATGCAAAAATGGTCTTTTGTGGTAAGTACCATTGTGTGGTACAATGTGTTGTTCGAAATAAATAAAGTGAGCAAGATCCTGCAGAGCCCCAACGTTTCAGTTGAGACAGTTAGGAAAGAGATCAGTGCAGTGACAGAATTCCTTCAGGAATTTCGAGATCATGGATTCAACTCTGCTAAAACTGATGCCAGGGAGATAGCAGAGAGGCTTGAGGTGGAGATGAGCTGGCCATAGGTGCGTCAGAGAAGAACAGCTAGACAGTTTGAGTATGAAGGAAGAGAGCAAACTCAGTCATTTGTAGAAGAGCTCTTCCAAAGAGAGTTTTTCCTGCCTCTGATAGATAGAGCCCTTGTCACATTAAAGGAGAGATTTTCACACATGGAAACCTTCTATGAGCTGTATGGATTTCTCTACTCCATTGATGTAATGAGAGACACTGAGAAGGGAGGGAAGCTGGATGAATGCTGTCACAGACTGGAGCAGAGAATGGATGACATTGATGCAGAGGACCTGAAGCTTGAAGTAAATGGTGCAGTTAGATCCTTCCCCACACATATCTCATCACCATCTGAGATGCTTGATTATATTTACAAGGAGAATATCCTTGACATCTATCCAAATCTGAGTATAGCTCTCAGACTTCTTCTCACTCTCCCAGTGACAGTAGCTACAGGTGAGAGAAGTTTCTCATCACTGAAACTCATTAAAACGTACCTCAGGTCAACTATGTCACAGGACAGGCTGTCTGCACTTGCTGTTCTCTCCATTGAGCATGAAGTCAGCAAGTCACTGGATATGGAATTAGTGATCACAAAATTTGCTGAGGCCAAGGCTCGCAAGGTCACCTTAGGAGCACAAGATAGAAGACAGAAGACCATCGCTGTGTGAAGACTGGTGACAAGTTACAAGTACATCTTTCTCAGATAAATAAGGACTGAAAAGGGGGAGAACAAGGGTTGTGGAGGGCCCCATGAAGTTTGGCAACACAAGTCAAATGGCTTTATGTACACACTAAGCTGATTTGCAACAAACTGCCCTATATATCATTGTTTTCCACTTTAATTAAAATATTAAAAGTTTAGAAATTACAATTGAACATCCGCTTATCTGTCAAGAATCATATAATTTCACCTTCATTGTGGTTTCGGTGAACATGCGAAACCCCTGTCACATACATAAAAAGACGACAACACAATTACGGTAATATTCTAAACCTTAAAAGATAAGTTGCTATAGATGTTGCGCAAAACTGTACAATATAAAAACAAGGCTCTCATTGTGCTTGGTTTACATCAGCATTACTCCAGACAATTCAAAGTGCAAGTTGTTTCTCGTCCGCTCTTCTCAACAGCTTTTACAAGTATCTCCGTGTCACCAAATGATAAACTGATAATAAAGCTTCTGTCCTTGTAAGGTACACTTGTATCAACATCCACTCTCATTTCTCCAACCCAAAAACAGCCAACATCAGTTACGTATTTCGGGTTTTTGTTCACGGTTGCAAATAATCTCGCCACAAATCTAGTTGCTTTTGACCCTGGAGCGTGGTATTTATGCTGAAAACTTTCATCGTATTTCAGTGACTGTCCTATTTCAACATGTTTGCCAAAGATATTGTCACATTTCACAATCCCGTCATGATTGATGATTTTGTAGCTCTTGTCATGTTCTCCTTCAATAAATTTCTTACATTTCGCCATACCGTAGGTGTATTTGGCAATACGCTCTGATATCGCACCAGGATCGTGTCCGAATACTACGGCTCCTTTCAAAACAACCATCCCAGCATCATGAGGATCAATGACAGAGATCGTTCTAAATTCTTTTCGAATAGCATGTTGTGGCATCTTTGATTCAGAGAACCCTCCGACCATCAGAATTGTATGGACATCCCTCACAGCAGGGTTGATGAACAACATCTTTATGTGGTCAACAATGTTTGTCGTAGCCTCTTCAAACAATCTTCTCATTATTCTTGCGTCGACTTTTAATTTATCCCCTATGAGCTCAATTTGTCCCGAATGTACTGTTTGTGTTATGGTTGTTTCAAGATTTTCGCTGGTTTCCTTTACAAAGACTTCCTTTAAGGCTAATGGAAATCTGATTACAACATTTTCTGTACTTTCATTTTGTGGTTTTGTATGATCAGTTCCTAAAACATTTGAATCTTTTACTGGCTCAATTTTTCGTTTCTTTAATTCAAAATCCCTAATTATTCCGAGATAATCGTCCATGTGATTGTTTACAAATTTGTGAAATACGTTTCTTCCCACGATAATGATGAGGAATTGCCTGTACGCCTCGTCAACTTTTCCCCCACCCCATGCGCCTCCGCTAGCTTTGTTAACTTCCTTTAGTCTCCCTCCTTTAAGAACCTGGTGAACAGTTACATCCACGGTTCCACCTGTAAATCCAATACAAAGTTATGAGAAAGTCATGTCTAGGAAGATAAGCTGGTAAGTAGGTATATAAGTAATTCAAACTGATGTATAACATGAAAGAAAGGAAGCAAGAAGGTAACAAAACATGACATAAGACAAAACGATAGGCAAACAAGTAGGAAGAAAGAAATCGTATTGATCAAAGAGCGTCAAACTGATACATAAAAACAGCATAAAAAGTCATTAAACATATTGATAGTGTATATCTAGTGATTCATTGATTGCTTGAAATAATTGTATAATCCTTAAATGATTAATAAGTAGGGCTCGATCATTCTTTATAGTGTCTTCATTATGGAAATCATGGAACCAATAGTTGTATACAGTGCTTGTTGCACAGTCTGGATTCAAACTGTAGTTAACAAACACAGTCAAAACATATTGACACAATGGTATAGTTTCACAAATCGTTTTATCTAATAAACAATAAATTTAATACAGTAAATCCGATTAAAACTTTTGATCGCTAAATTAAATAATATATCATACTCTGAAGTGTTTTGCATAGTACCATGTTAATGATGCAAAAGAAATAGCTGTAAAGTTATCTAGGAATTTTCTTCAGGTAAATATATGAGGCGTTCTTCGGAGAAACTTTGAGAAGAGAATGCCATTCATAACGATGTTTCACATTTAATATCGTACACAGATGAGTTGAAATATAACAACATCTTACCTCCAGCATCAAGGACCATGTATTTTGATCCTTCTTTTATCTTAGATATATCTGTATCCCCTGTCATTCTATTTATCGGTAAAAGTCGACAAAACAAGGAAGCGGTCTCCGGTTCGAGAGCAAGCTTCAACTTGTCAGTGTTAATTCCAGCCTGCAGGAAAACGCAACAGAAATAAAAATTAGATCGCAAACTCGATCCGAGACATAGCTTAAATGAAACACTGTATTTTCACTTTAAAGGGAATATTATAATTTTGTGAACTAATTCTAAACCACGCTGACATTGGTGTTTAACTTTAACTTCATATAACCCTTTTCAGAACAGAAAATGGTGATGAACATGACTCTAGGCTTGTGTTCTTATTAATAATTCCTTCATGTAACTGCAAATTAAAATGCCACATAAGTTTTTCTGGATGAAAGAAATTGTAAATTGGATCTCTTGAACAGAAAAATAAAATACCTCAGCCGCTGCCTCTCTCATGAATTGTTTCGCGGAATCGTTCCAGATCGCTGGAACTGTCATTACCCACATGATGTCCTCAGGCTTGACCATATCCGCAATCCTTTTGGTAGAATCTTCCAATAAATCGTCCTTCAGGTATCTGATTGCCATAGAAAACACGGCCTTTGCGGAAAGTTTCTTTCCTGTCTCATCTTCCAGTTCCAATCCACGCTCTAGACTCTAAGATTTAAAAAAACTTTTATTTCAACATGAATATATCTTTCTTTAAGTGCTTACGAAACTGTATTGTAAAAGTAGTATCCGTAGAGAAGTATATTTTTCTACAAATATGGTGACGGTGTAACGCTTTAATTACACGTATTGCTAACGAGCACGAACAAGTATACAGTAACCCCATTCATAGTAGTCACTGGATACTAGTTAAATAAACATTTAATGAAGATGTTAGATTCTGTTTCTTGCCAGCACAACATAACGACTGGTTTTAGTGTCCAGTATCTGCACAGATAAATAAAATGTTTATTTCTTCCTTCAAAAGTTTACTTGTTAAACAGAGAAACAAAACTCAGGTTAAACATAGTGTTTGGTGTTGTTGCTGCGAGTTTAACGCCATTTTCAAGCACACTATATGCTATACATGGCAGCCAATGTAACTAACGGAGTAAGAACCACCGAGCCACGGTAGGCTACTGGCAAACTTTTTCACATACCCACATGGGCCGATCCCGAGACTCAAACTCACATGGACTGAGGTGAGGTGGCTTTCATTGGTAAATGAGGGCGCTTTAGAACTCTCACCCACCCGTTATTGAATTAGGTATGTTGTGGTGGGAGGACAGAATCAGGTAAAACTGAGATCTTGGAATCTTTGTTGGGGGTGGGAGATAAACAGGTCAAACTTAACTCTTGGAATCTTTCTTGAGGGGATCAGGATCAGCTGATACTGAAATCTTGGAATCTTGATTCGAGCGGTGGATTATTTATTTTAAACAGTACTGTGATGCCATGTACAGTTGTTACGTTCTTCAGTAATATATTCATGTGTATGGAACAAATCTACTTACAATTTATGACCTGATGTGTGAGCAACATAATTCAATCAAGTACACTATACCGTGAACTTGTATATTGGCCGTAATTGGTGGAATGAATTTTAGTACCTTTAAAACTCTGGATGCATAGTTTGTAATGTTGACATGGTATTAACACCATGAACATTAATGCACTATATGATCATCTCTAGATAAAGGAATGGTTGGCAAAATTTTGAATTCAATTCTCGTTGTGGATGCAATCAAAATAATTTTCCCTTCACCTTCTTTATATATCAGACCTGTCCGTTGATATCATTTTCCTTACCAGCTGTCATTTTTTTTTTGCACCCATAAAGGGTCCGCGGATGAGTGGTGTGTGACGCTACAGCATTATTCTTGATTACATGTATTGCCATGTGAATGAAAAATCTGATGGTTTGAAATCTGTAATGCCGTATAGATATAGAAAGTAGAGATATAGAAGGGTTTGCTGTAATACAAGGACCCAAAACATATTATTTTCACTTCTTCAAACAAGTTTTGAGTTTACTAACTGTGCGTGTTCTTTGTAACTTACAATTTTATCCATGAGGAGCATCTTAAACCTCCCAAAATAAAACCAGTCTCTGTGTTTCCCTTTATTAGAAAGATCTGCGTACATGTCTTCGGCATCATACCCGAAAGCTTTGAATGTCTTTCCGTCTGGTTCTATAAGAACTGTTGTAGGGGCTTTTTCTGACATGAGTTTTCCTCCCGACCAGACTTTCGCAGATATTTTCGTCGGGTCATTGTTGTACTGATGCCTAAAGCTGTATGCCCACCCAGAGTATGTCGTGCCAAAGTCTATCGCTGCCACCAAAATTGTTGAATCCTGGATATAAAACAGGATTTGAGAAATCCAAGTATATTATATAATCAAATGGAATAAGTTACTATATTTTTCCTCCAACATAATTACATAACCGCCTAACAGTCTATCCATTTACCTATATAAATTATTACGTGCTTACGTACGGTATGTGATCAATGTTCTGTAATTTATTTTGACTATATTCTTTTAATTGTGTCATTTAAAGGAACCATTTTAAAACATCTATTAATTCCTTTTAAATAACCAGTTTTATTACATGTTTATGTCTCAGCATATATTGATATAGATATTAAACAAAAGCAAATCGCCCCCCCCCCCCGAAATAATGGCCACTTGTGTTAAGCAGAAAATGACTATTTAGCTAATGTCATGCATAATCTCTGTGCAAAGCATAATCTGATAAAATAAGCTCTAAATCTTGTTCTAATCTCGAATGATTCGCAATGCAAATATTTGTTTTAAAAAACAAAAAACAGGTACTATATTTTATGACTTACCATTCTGATGACATTTCTTTAAAAGTCCTAAAAGAGATTAATAAAATCAGTTATGTATATTTGTGTGGAAGATAATTACCGCCGAGGGTCAGAATATGACGACACACCTAAGGAGTTTTCTAGCATCTAGTCAACAGTTCTGACATCTTGGATAACATTTTCCTATTTCTGGTAGACTACTTTTCCATTCCTGTACGAAATAGCTAGTATCAGATTACATTTTTGAATAAATTACAGAATACTGCCCCTGTAATAAAGTTTTGTTTTCGACAAGGGGACGAATTTTAACTGCCATTTTTTCCTTAGAGCAATAATAAAACAGTTTAAAGTAAGAATCGCATCATTCAGTTATATCACTTGCTTTGTTTGTTTCGTAATAAAAAGACTTTGATTAATATTGCATGCATACATCGTAAGATGGCAGAATTCTTGTGTCACAAAATACTAAATATATTACAAATCATATTGGCCTTAAATTCGCATTCAAACATTTTTATGTTACTGTAGTGTTACTTCTGTTCTTAGGTTACACCTTATCACACGACTTACATGTATGATAGAAGAACGTTCAACTTAAACATTTTACTTGTGGATACAAAATTATGGTCTAATGTAGCTGTAAATCTCAAATAACATTTATCATAATATTAAATTTTATATTAATGACAAACTGTTTTAAACAAATGTCAATATTGTTCATTAGTGTTGCTGTTGTTAACGTTGCTGAAATTGTCGCGGAGAATGGTACAAAGTGATTTAACTAATTATACACTATTATAAGGGCTGCAGGCTGGGCAAAGTTTAAAATCAGAACATTAACGTTGTGTCTTCTACAAGCCTTGACGGGACAACTAACACACACTAATGTACAGCATGTAATAATACGAATAAAAGTTACATGCAAGGGATTTTGAAGCAGAGAAATAGTAATACATTAATCAGGATATTCTCACTCAAAGAAAACCCATTATAAATAAATAAATAAATAAATAAATAAATAAATAAATAAATAAATAAATAAATGTAGCTTTATAAAATCACTATAAGCCTATACAATCATGTGTAAAAAAGAGAAACCTTTTCTATGTTTTCAAGCTGTTTTCATAACCCACTAAGGTTAGGTAGTGACAGCACGGAGACTATCTGGCATGTTCAAGGAAAGCTGAATCTTTATACTCCCATGCGTGGGTCTTCATGTCACAACTTAAATGCTCCACCTAGTTTTGTTGGTGTCTCAAGTAGACAAATCCCACACTGCCCAAACTTGTGTTAATCGGTAATCCATACAGATCTTTGGGTAATTTCTTTTGAGCGTCTGAACTCAAAATCACAAATAGCCAGGCAAAGCGACATAAAGCATGTATTCTTTGATTGGTAGCTTCTGATGATCTCTTGGTATCCGGAGAGATTTGTGAATTTGTAGTTGAGATATAGGTACAGAAACGGCACCACTTTCGCTAGTATGGCGGCAAAGTCGTGCTGCATCGCTGCTGGTGTCGTATGGTACAGCATCATTCTGGTCGCAATGTATATAATTCTACTCAACTGCATTGAACTTGGAGTAATCATTGGATTACTCACACTCTTTCTGTGTTCATTTCATTATTCTTAGTGAGCGTTTGTACTCAAACGGATCATTCTGGATTTGAACATTTTGCTATATACTGAAGATCGTTGTGCCGTAAAGTAATGTGTCGAGATCAGAAAGTTCTCACTGATTTCTGATAGACGATCTGATACACTTTTTTTCCAATTATCCACTGGCGATTTGGTCATCTGTAAAACGTACAAAATTGTGAGGGTCCGTCATTTACACACGAACATTTTGATCTTGACCATACTAAAAGGTTTCTTTCAGGACGTCAATATTGACAGCTTGACCCGAACGACAGTTCAATGTCAGTCGTGTTGCTTTTCAGCTGGTTGTCCCCAAAAGCAATTCTTTGTGACGTTTGCAAAAGATTGTCTTTCTTGGCTGATCGTTGACTCTCTCGGTCTTGTAGGAAAGGTAGGTGGGACTGAAAATGATTGAATCAAACTTATTTATATCTTCTTCAAAATAGCTAGCGTGGACTTTCGACAACACTTCCTTTAGCATATGAGGCGATACAGAAGATCTGCTTCACTTAGCTTCTAGCTTCTCCATGGAAAGGTCTGACAGTTTCATGTTGATTTAAACCGTGATTTGACTAGATTAGACTAGATTACAGACCTTCTCCCTTTGTGTAGAAAGCCCCGCATCTTAAAGGATTACACTCATTCATTTCAGTCTGTAGAGAAATCTCCACTGATTGAAAATGAATGAGTGTATTCACAATAGATCAAACGTCAGAGTTTTCCAAAGTCATTCGAAAGTACACTTCCAACAAGATCCCTGACTACTCCTCTAGAAATGAAAGTCAAGATATCTGTTATGTGTGTCAAAAGAAAGGACATTGTAACCTTGAGACCGTCAATATTGTCAAAGAAAACCAACCTCTACAGCATGTGAAAAAGAGACAAAACTAAAGGCGCCTGTTTTCAGCGTCGACAAAAAGGACTTTGGTCTTCAGAGTGACCCAAGAAAAGGAAAACAATGAGATGCGGAAGAACCCATTCTGTGAAGAAGCTTTCAAACACTGAAGGACAGTAAGAACGTGGGCTTTACTGATGTGATTTGAAATGTCATTATGATTCTTATTCAAGGGAATATACAAAACGTAAGGTCCTCGTTGTCTTGACAGGATTAATTTTAAAGCTTGGATAAGATTATAAGATAATAAACACGGACATATATATATACTTGATACTGGACGGATTTGAGTTTTGTTTGATCTGTCCGTACTTTTCGTAGTGTATCATTTCTAGAGACTGTTGTGTGACGTTGGGTTCTGACAAAACAAAATATGGACTTCACACCATCAGCTGTTACTGCTTAAAAGTCCTACTCCTGCTACTGTAGTAGTAGTGACTGCTCTCTTGTTACACACTGACAATTTTGTTTTCGCTCTTTTCATTTTGTCCACTGCGCAACGTTTTCCTCTTCTCCTCTTGTTGCTTTTTCTTTACCTCTTGTTGTTGTTGCTGAACAAATGCCCGGTTTTCTCCTTTCTGCTGTTATAAAAATGCCTCTGACTTTTCCTGTTGTATGTTTCTGAAATTATCATAAACCAGTAATGCTGGAGAATCAGGTGAATATGGTACAACATGCAAGATCTCTATCAAAAATTTAAAATCGCTCAAAAACCAAATTGAAGCTCCTCTTCTCTGAAAGAATTCTGGCTACAGCAGCAATAGTAGTCATAATATCACTCACTGCATGAGCAGTGTCTTCTTTTTATCAGTCACTGAAAGTGACGTCACGCTGATTCTGATTAGAAGATAGAAACTACGCCCCGACATAATTATTTTACACGCTTTCTGTTTGGTGGAAGTTCCCAGTCACTTTCGATCCAGTCCTAGACTATATGTAAATGTCCATTCACTCATTGTGTCACCCATTCAGACGACAACCCGTCAAGATATATAAAAGTGTGGTGTCGTCGACTATTGTATAAAGTATGATCTTTGCTTCGGACTAGCCAGTGTATGTCAGGGCAGCGTGAGAGATCACATGCATCACAGACACATCTATTAGGAAGAGAATAGTTTATGTAAAGAAACAAGGGTGCGTTAAGAGAGTATTGGTCTATGGACCAGATGTAATTAATATCTTGAAGAAAAGAATGGTCAAGCGGTGCCATCTGTGTTAACCAATTTTTTATTAATACACTCAAAAGACCCTTGCTTGGGCCATCAAAATCTCTTTGAAGCAGAGATATTATTCAATTATTGGCAAATATATTTGTTTGAATGCTTGTATATGTCTTTGTTGTTGTTGTTGTTGTTGTAGGGCTTAAAGCCATTTTTCAGCACACGATAGGCTATACATGGCGGCCAGTATTGATGGTGGAGGAAGAAACCATATTGTTTTATCGTGTTTGTATGTTTAATGTTTCAATGCACTCCTATCCATTTCATTTTTATCAAGTGTAGGGTTATTGGTCATTTCACGGTGTGTTGAAGTTATATTAAAAATAGGCTTTGGATGATAATCAAAAAGTGGGTGTTGGATAGTAATCAAAAATAGGTGTTGTATAGTAATTAAAGAGTGAGTACGGAATAGTACTCAAAAGCAGGGTAGTTCACGAAAAGTGTTGATAGTGCTGAGAAATTAGGTTTCGGGTAGTTTATTAAAAATTGGGTGTTGGATGATACTCAAAAATGAGTATTGGATAGTACTCACAATGTGTAGTGGTGGACTTCATATGTACTTTTAACATTACATATTTTTCTTATCTTCCACAA
Organism: Megalonaias nervosa; assembly: GCA_016617855.1. NCBI lineage: Eukaryota > Metazoa > Mollusca > Bivalvia > Unionida > Unionidae > Megalonaias > Megalonaias nervosa. Next base: position 52,809 of record JAECUM010005762.1, read on the forward strand.
AGAAACCTCATTTGTATACCTCTATTCAACATAGGATTGCCCGTTTGACTCCATAATACCCGACAGTTAAACATATGAACATTATTAACATAGAGTATTCTGTTTAACCATAGAGTTCCCGATAATATAAACATCCAGTCTAATGTCAATATTCGTTTGATCCCTGGTTGTCATATGTTACTAGTGATGATTGTCTCATTTAGCCACAGCTGAAAATATAACAGTTGTTATGAAATATGTTTATCGTAGTCGATTGTTCTTTCCTTTCGTATTATGCGGGGGTTTTACAACTTATTAAATGACGGGGCACGAGACTTTCTCCTCACCTTAAGCGTTGATTTTTTTTCTAATATGCGGAAGAAATAGAAAAAAGAAAATGAAAAATTGCAGTTGAAAGTTATATAGTTCACACTTAGGCATTTCGAGCTAACCCAGTGCATGTGTAAGTTGGTTCAGCTACTCTCAGACATGCACACTCATAAACATAAAATCAAAAACAGACATTATATAATAAAAATGCCTTTCGTGTCGTATTACACGTTATTAATGTATAAGGTATAGTTACTTACCTTTGAAACATTTCATCATTTTTTTCGAAAGACTCTTGATTGCCCTAATCATCGCGTCGTTCTAGTCTTGATAATTTCACCATTTGACAAAGTGTAATTAATTACAAAAAGGTAAATTTCTTACTTCCCCAACTTGTCTCTCTTGATATGAGTCAAAGAGTAATATATAAATCTTCAAAGAGTAGACACAAAATAAACATCAACGCAGACCTTTGCATGGAACCTTGGCCAAAACAAATCTTTTGTTAACGATACAATGTACACATACTGATCTCTGAAAGATTTCAACATTTGCACCAAAGACTCATAACTGTCTGTCACAATGATCTATTTGCTGTCTTTTTATTTGCAAGATACATTGTTGCCATTAAAATGACAAGGAAGAACTCTCGTTCTAACTGGCAACACATGTAAAGTATCTTATTGTTTGAACCTGTTAATTCGCCGTCAATGTGGATCAATGCTCCCTCGCTTGTTGAGTTTTCAAGCAAATGATCAGCCGGATGAGGGTATTAGGGTGCTATATATAGTTTTATACTTTGAGAAATCACAATTAGATGTGCACATTGAATCAGAATTATTGCATAAAATTTTTGTTCTTTAATAGTAGATTGATGGAAGCCTTATTTGTTTATGATTCTACGCCAGTTAAGTCTTTCCATATTGTACGCAGAATAATAAATGTTCCAGGGCCCACTTTAGATATCATCACACTCCCTCCCCGAGGTAAACACCTCCCTTGGCCATATGGAGGAGTAAGCCACCTCATAAAGGTCGGATAGGGGAACGGAAATAGAGGCAAATAAACACGAAGAGTTATTATCCCCCCCAATCATTGAAAAGCGTAGAAACGTGACAGTTTTGGCAAACAAGCCATTATGGGGGCTAATATTCTTAACGCGAGCAATGTGGAGATTTCGAAACATTGTACTTTCTAAATCTACCAAATCTAAAAGTGATGTAATATTGATTCAAATACATTGCGATCCATTCCACCCTGAAATGTTGTAACTTGTACTGAAACATTAATCTGCCCGTGACCACATACAAAATACAAAAAGGTGTCTTGTTTCCATATTTCAACATTGAGGATTTAGCAAAATAAACACATTTGAAAGTAAACGTACAACAGATTAAATTTTTGTATAAATCTTTAGCAGTTGTCAGTTCTGCGTGTGTCACCACTGTCCTAATTCTAGATATGAAAAAGGCATTTTTCAGCACCCATGTCTAAAATAATTCCTGCGTTGTTATTGATACAGCGAAAAGTCTCTTTAAAAGAATTCTTCACGAGGTTAAAATCTACCAATTTATAACATATTCATTTTCAATTTGATATAGCATTTGTTTTCAAGTAAAAATCGGGATTGTCTCATTTTCTATTCACATATGTTAACAGGTGTGAAACGATGATTTTTATTTGAATTGTCCAAACTTAACTTAAGGTACTATATTTTATTTTCAACAGCAAACTGAAAATTATTATTTAATAAAATAGCTATACCTGTACAATTTAAATAATGGGAATTTACTTAGTATTAATATCTACCTAGTGCTCTTAGTTGACACTTTTCCGTACAAGATGTGTCTTAAATAAAACTAGATCGATTGTTGGTTGTTTGGTAATAATACAAACATTCTCTTCTCTTTCCTGGTCCTGTAATTCCTCACAAATTAATTGTAGTCGCATTCTGGTATTAATGTAAGACTCTCATGCTTTCCATAGTTCATATTATTTTGAAACTTTGTCCAGACGTTGTTAAGTACCGTTGTTTTATGCAAGGAGAAGCAAAGGACACATTGATTTCATTAAAGTATATGCCTAAAATATACGATTTTATAATGTCGTTGCTGATTCATAACAGCTATACGAACATAATGATCAATAAGTTCATCACGGTTGCATAGACAGCTGAACAAACACTATGATTAATACGTTCCTTTGTTTTGGATTATATTGTGATTTGATATATTGGCATGCTTAAGGTATACAGACATGAGTCTGTTAGCGGAGAATCATTTTGTTTGATTTAATAATACAGATATGTAACCGGCGAGGGAAACAATTCCTTAGAACATATATGTTTGCTAAGCCTTTCCATTAGCTGTATCAATGTTTCAAAGTATAAACTTCTCTAAAATATGTATTCCCCTTCCAACCAACGTATGGTAAGTATACGCCACTAAGTATGTATACCATAGCAATTCTGTAATATAAAAGAGAAACATCTGCGCTCAAAGTTTTTTTTAAAATATTTATCTATGAGATTATAGGCATGATATTGATTGTAAACAGTTGCACATGAAGTTCCTACGGTCAATCTGATGTGTGTAGTCTATACGAATTACGATACTTACCTCAGATGAGCCCATAGGGTACCATCCGACATATTAAAAAGGTCCAATGTCTCATCCGGGCCAGATGAGTAAGTCTAAGCGAATTATGCGTTCCATCGTGTTTTGTAATTGCTATGAACCTTTCATTTCTCAAGTACACCAACTCAAGCTTTGACATATCCTCAGTTATTAAGAATAAATATTATTTTCCACGAGAATAAGTCAAACTTGCAATATTATTACAGCTGTAAATAAAAAAAGGAACATACTCAGTACAAGGTTTGAAAATGGTCATACACTGCAACAGGCTAAACTTGTATATAAATGAAGAAAATGAATAAAGCAAAGACGTCAGAAATTGCAAGAAATGTCCATTGGAAAAGACATCACTACAAATGCTGAGTCTCAAAATAAATTAAGACAAAGAATGGGTGGAAAAAGTTCCCTTTCAAAATGAGAACTGGTGAGACTTTATAAAATCCTTTGAGTAGCAAAAACGACGAAGAATGTGGACACGATCATTCCGGAAAAGAAAGACACTACAGAAAGTCTTCCCATAAAGAAAAGGATAGTTATATCACCGATTGAAGATGCTATGTTCGAAAGGCATGAAAAGCAAAGTGGCTTTGTCAAATTCCATCCAGTTGTTAAGGAACAGCATTCAATTAATTCCAAGCATTTCACACAAGATGTCAAGAATTATCACGTACAGATGGACACTTCCCTTGACGTAAGAGTAACTAAGGCACCAGTCAAGATGGTTCCTATGAGAGGGGACCTATATTTTACTTGGTGTATTACTATATACACATACATTGATATACTTATTATATATTTTTACTATTACATTAATAGGCAATATGTACATGCATGTAATAAGTGTCTTCTATACTTGAGCAGATCGACACTGGGACATCACGATACGATAGCGCGATAAAACGATATAATCACGAAATACGAGGTCGCTAGGTCGCGTTTTGAACACGACACTGTATCATTGTGACTATCCTGGACGAGGCACCTAAATTCCTGTTGCAGAGGCCAGCACCATAATCACTAAATGGTCCACCCCATCCTCATTTAGTCCATTCCATCCCATCTAGAAAATGAAGTACTGATATGCTAGCTCATAATTTAGAGACGCAGACCGACAATTGAATAGAGTTTCATGATCCTGAAGTCAGGTTCAAACTCTACCTTTTGTTACCCAGTCCATAATAAGTCCGAGATAAGTCAATAGTACGTCCGATGAAATGTCAGCAAATAGCTACCATAGATTAAAGAATCACACTGAATCGCACTATCTGAATTCAAGAGAACCAAGGAAGCCAGTTAAGTTTGTCTCTTGAATTGAATCTTAGACATATGACCTTGATTCTTAGACATATGTTTGAAAGAACGTATTGGAGTAGTACATTTTATTATTAAAAAGACTTGTTTTGGGCCGCGGATCCTGTACCATAATCTTAAGACCAAGTCAAATCAGTCCACAGACGAAACAGTCCACAGTCGGTTAAGCACTACTGGTTGTTATTATGTAAAGAATACCCACTAAACGATGGTATACCTGTATTCTATGGAAGGTCGGGATCTCGAAATGTGTACAAAATTATGTCTCGATATTTCAGCATTAATTAATGCAGATTCTCACATCCGTCAGCACAGTTTTACAACTTAAACAGAAATCCGTATTTATATGTACGTGTATATGCGGTTGAGATGATGAGATAATTGATGATAAATTGCTGTAATCAATTATTGTTTATTGTCTAGTGTCTCACTCTGAAGTCTAAAACAGTAGTAATTATGCACTTTTATTATAATGTTCGAATGGTTACTTAAGCCTGGTTCGTTAAACCTCATTTGGTCTTAGGCTACTGGAGCCATTCGCTTCTGCGAGGCATCGACTCAAATCCACTTCTGTCACATTCTTTGTATATAGGAACACTTGTTTGCTGCTTGACGAAATTGGGTGTCGGTGCCCCGCATTGTCGTACACGTGAAACGAGGTGTTTTGAGGTTTTATAGGGCTACCAACACGTGATTGCTAACCAGCACTAATGAAAATTGTGTAAACTGAAGAAAACTAACAACCAAACATACAATATATGACATATAAAAGAATAATATTAAAATATATGCAAAAAGAGTAAAATCTGAAATGGGGTCAATATTCTACGTGAGTCAATTAACAGCCTGAAGGGGGTCGTAGTATTATTATATGGTCAGTGAGGAAGAGGTCACTTTTCTATGTAGCAATTGGACACCTTTGTCGTACAAAACTTACCCCAGGCCATTATTCTCCTCAGAAAAATTACATACGGTTATTTGTCGCCGTAAACAAAAGTCAAGGGGTCACTTTCCTACGAGACCGCATCGGAGGCCTAGTGGCTTGAAAGTCCGCCCCGGATGAGGAAATTCGGGGGATAAAACCTCGGCCGAGTCATACCAAAGACTAATAAAAATGATACAAGCATGGTGGGATATGATGCTACATGTCTGCGGCATAATGCCACAGTGCAAAGACATCACTATAAACTGTCGTTCTGCAGTCATAATGGCGATATGACTGAAATGATTTTAAAGCCACGTTAATAATCCAAAATACACACACACACTTACCTACGGGGTCATTTTGCCACGTTACACCGGCGTCCGAAGGTCAGCAGTGTGTGTGTGTGTGTGTGTGTGTGTGTGTGTGTGTGTGTGTGTGACTAGGAACCGCTTTGGACATGTAGCCATAAGGTTGCGGGTAAGATTCTCACAATCTGATCAGCCAGAATTGGCAATGTGTTCTCTTGGGCAAGGAGCACGTACTCTACTCTGCTTGCCTTATAATAATTTGAAGATTTGGTTTGTCGCAAGGGCCTTTCAAGCTATATGCGCGTTAGCCCGTTAGGAAACAATACGTTACTCAATGTAAGTGATTTCATTGGCTAACCGATATGTTCTACCGCCATATCTTCAAATCGTCTTCAACGGCTATTCACGCAGTGACAAGATCAGACACGTATTTCTGCTCCTAACCACTAACCTAGCGCATAAACAATCGTACCATTTCCGACCAATGGAAATTGTGCCAGTTTGACCGAAAAATACATCACGGAATATTCGGATGTAATATTTGTGAGAATATTACATCGATTTTTTCGATGGAAGGATTTTAGTCGACTACATCTTCCGTGCACTATCGTAATATTTTATCAAAAACGTTTCTCCAATCGTTGTGATTTTGTGCTAAAAATGGAGGGAATATATATCATGCAACTGTAAGTGTACTGATATTTTAAAAAGCAGGAACATATTATTCTCTCGCTCCGTCGTATATCTATCTTCTCGGTTGCACACACACACACACACACACACACACACACACACACACATTTTAGTATCTTATTACATGATTTAGACTGAAATCATAATGGCATTTGTTCCCGATTTAAGATACCTCAATAAATGTATCAATGATCACAAGAACTGTTGCTTTAGTGTTGTAACTGCTTCAACCAACTGTAACATTTAAACAAATGTACGACGAATTTCTTCAACGGTCAAATATAAATCTTGAGGTGTGTTTGTGCATAACAGATATCTTAGCCCATTTAGTTCCTGTTATCAGAGCGTTCATTTTATTAAAATCAGCTGTGTTGTAATACAAACACGGCGCATGCAGTACGCTTAGAGCTGCACGTTAACGCTGACTGAAATAATAGGAGCATCATGATCTCTAATTTTTCTATCAATTTTTAAGATGTCTGTGTGAATTATATTTGTACCATTAATTACAAAGATTTGATCAAGCAAGGTTTAGGTAGTAGAAGTTACTCGTGTAGGATTTGTTACTACATTTCGTAGACTTTATCTTGCCGTTAAATTAACTAAATTTGCAGAAGTAGAGCATACAAGTATATCAGTGTTATAGTCCACCATAATAATAATATGTTTATAATTGTCACTTACGATATCAAATGAAGTTTCAAAACTTTCCCAGAAATTGATTGGAGAGTAGTTTGATCTGTAACCTACGCCTAATGCTAATTTATGAGAGGGTAAGGTAATCTCAGTCCACATTAATTCAATATCGTGACAGCCAAAGTTCAAATCGTTCATACGTTTGCAAATTAGCTTATCAGAAACGTATACCATGACGCCATGTAAATGACAGTTTCTATCTTTTATAAAAGATTCTTTAAAACCATCGAGTTTTAAACAATTCATGTGGATGCTAGAATTTAAATGTGTTTCACTAAAGCATAAAATAGAATTCCTCCGCTATACTTTTTAAGTAATCAAGTTTGTGTCAAATGATCCTAACATTTTAATGAAGTAAAAAAAATTAATTAACCTCGATAGGTCCCGGGTTTGTTTCAAAGTCCCCACAAAGAGATAATAAGAGTGAATTCATTAAAATGAATGGTATATTCTTGATAAATGGCAATGCAACAGTTGCATCTGATTGCTTATAAAACAGGCTTTCAGATG